>LPNX010596672.1:540921-584071 GCA_001517045.1 Pseudotsuga menziesii
GAGTGGAATAAAACTAATTTACAGATTATGTCCTTAGACACGGTGATCATCTTACCTTATATGGATTTGGTTTGTTGTTTGTTAGAGTGGGAGAAAAATCACATGTCTGGTGCAAGATCATTATTGTTTTTCCAAGCTAGTCTTGAATTTAAATTCTACACTAAAGTCTTATCTATGGATTGTCTAGTATCTTGAAAGAACATGTTAGAATCTCCCATTATGGTTTTCAATAAGAGAGTTATGTTTATGATAAATTTAGATTGTAATTTAGAAATGTGTTAAAGTCACATATATTAACTTGGATTGCTCCCAAGTTTGAGTTTTTTTTTGTGTTGTTATCTTATGAGGCTTCCTTTGCATCCCTACAACAAGATGTTGGTTGGGAATTACTTTTGGCTCCTATAGGTCATTGATAAGTGATTTTCATCAATCTCACACAAATGTCCCCTGTTTTGTAGCATGTTCCTCTACTTTGGTCCCCTTCAATCATGAGTATTGAAAAGGACTATTCAATACCCAACCTGAAATAAATATTCATATGATTTTAATCTTTTATAACCCCTGGTACTGTTTGTCAATTGAGTAATGGTTTTTTAGTGTCTTGTTTGAATCCATTCTTCTTCTTCTCTTTTAGAATTAGGTCTATGCATGATGAAATTGGCCCCTAAATATATCAATCTATCAATCTCTTAAGGCTGAATAATCAGAATTTTTTTATCTGCCCTTGGCAACTTAGTTAGAAATACTAGTTACTATACTATGCATGTTTGCAAATGGAAGGAAAAAAGCATCTGCAAATTGTTTTAGTAATTAGTATAAAGTATTATCTAATTACTAGTAGTAACCGGGGAAGTTACACTCGTTTCATTGAAGTTTCATATCTATCATCTATAGTTATCATATTTCATATATCATGACCTATATATTGTTATAAACATAAATGAAATGCTTACCTCTAACATCAGAAAATATTTCTCACGTTTCTTGAATTCTTTGTCAAATTGGTTTTGAGCCTTGACATGCTTCTCTAGTGATATTTGTTAATGGAGGATGCAACTTCAAGCATGATTCTGACAATTTTATTTTGAACTCATCAGAATGTGGGAATTGAAGAATCAAATCCATAGTGCCCACTGCTCTCTGCCAAAAATGTGGAGAGTACTCCTTCAAAATCAGTGAAAAAATCTAATAAAACCAACAAAGAGTTAAGTGAAGCTCAGGCTTCTGAATTCTCAGGAGAGAGTAAGGTAGACAGGCAGTGGGAGACATTGAAAGATGGAAGTAGTCAGCCAACCAAAAGATCTTCCAAGAGAAAGCATGGAAGTAAGGATCAGTCCAATAATGGTTCAGCCTGCAGAAGGAAAATACTAGGTGAAGAAAATATGGATGGTACTAAGACACAAGATGAAGAAAATCTTCTTAACTCTCATGCTAAAAAAAAGCTTAAAAACAAAAATCATTTCCTATTTTCCAACGCATGTCAATGAAATCATTTCTCCACTAGTAGATGGAAATAATTAAAAACAAAGCTTATCAAAATTCTGAGTCTGTTCTGTTTAAAAGGTAGTTATATTTAAGTTTTCTTTTGATCACATTGTTGTTTCTGGCATTCCATATTCAATCCAAGCTGGTGTAGCCTATCAGAATGCCTTCAATATAGCCTGGCATAATGGTAGGCAAGATCTATCAGTTACCCTCTATTTATATGTATATTTGGATCTAGCCAAGCCAAAAGTAATTTATATGACCAATTGGGACCAATTTTTTAATATAAACAACAAAGGCATAGACATGGATAAAGAGATGAATGGATTAAATGCACATTGTTAGAGTGAAAACAAGGAAGGCATGGGGATGTACTTAGGCATAACTCAAACGATAAGCCTGTTACCATAGAGAAGTAAATAAGCATTACTACAAGTATTTACTTGAGACCATGGAAGTAAACTTTAAATATAAATGACAGAAACATAAATCTCGATATATAATCCCATCCTGAGCCACCCCTACAACCTTATGAATATACCATCCAGTGAACTATTTAAACTGTTCTTGGATAATGGACCTAGATGGCAGAGCCTTTATCCATTTAGCAATTGCTTTTGAACTAATTTTATAGATACAGTTACACAATGAAATTGACTTGAATTCTTCAGAACTAATAGGATTATCAAACTTAGGGACGAGGGCTATAGAAGTGGACATGAAAGCTGTCAGCATCTTACTAGAAACCCCAGATTCCTTGAGAACCCTTAAGAGATTTTCCTACCAACACCTCATAAAATCTTAGAAAAACTCTATTGGCCATCCATCTATGCTGGGGTTTTTGTCTTTTTTAAAGAATGCAAAATCTCTTGAAGCTCATCTTTTGTTACCTTCTCCAGCAAAGTTACAATGTCCTCCTCAGAGACAAAGCTAGGGAACAGAGTTTCCATTTTACAACTTCTGCTAATGTAGCTTTATTATGTTCCTTATAGAGACCATTGAAATGGGAAACCCCATCCTTGGACAAGTCCTCAAAAGAGGTCGCCATAGAACCACCTAGACCCTGCAACTTCCAAATAGTATTTATATTTCTCTATAATTTGCAAAATGATGGAAACATTTGGTATTATCATCACCATTTTTCAGCCAAAGTGCTTGACTTTTATAACTACCAAGCTGCCTCTTTTTTCATCCTATAAGGCCCTCTTCTTCTCCTCTAAAACAAAAACCTTAGCCTTGTGATATTAATTTGTAAATGTTGACAAATCTTGAAAATAGAGGAAGCCAAGGTGAGAGGAGAAGACACATTCCACTAACACACAAGCATTGAGTAAGTGATTCAATCCCGAGAGTAGAGAAGGAATTTTAATATCCGGATTTGGCAGGAAGAAGAGTACAACGACCAGGAAACTGTTGCAGGAGGCTGTGCCAACTTGGTGGAGGTTTCAAACTAGTAGGGATAGTCATACAGGGCTGGTCATACAACAATCCTTATGCCATTTTCTATAGGCCGTATAGGGTAGCAGCAGGTGCAGGGGTTTTTTTTTGGGGCAGATTTGCAGCAAGAAGATTTTCTCAAGTGGACAAATTTGCTAGATTTGCTGTAGATTGTATTTTCTTCATTGGGCCATTTTCCCAGTAAGGGAGCCCTTACATGCTTGTATATTATTTTAATAAAAAATAGATTTGAAGGGCATAAATTTTTTGTATGTGTTATTGAGAAGGTCTGTTTTCCATTTTGCTTCTGCTGTTTATATCTATTAACAAATTCTAGTCAATTTAAATTATTTAATTAGTTGTGATTTAATTCTTGAAGGAAATCACTAGGAAATAATTATCTAGGTGGACAGTATTAGAAAAATTAACACTTAGTAGTCCCATTAATCTGTTTGTGGTCACTTGTGGGACATAGATAAATTTATGGTGTCATTGATGTCAACCTCATAACGGAAGATTGTTTGACATAGTGTCATTGATGTCAACCTCGTAACAGAAGATTGTTTGACATAGTGTCATTGATGACAAGTTGTTTGTGTAGTATGACAACAATCCTATGATCAAGGTGTGATGGTAAATCAAGCTGGACAGTTGGTGTGAAGAGTTTGACAAGTTCATGATGTCTCGTGGCAGTTTGAAAGGTGTTTGGTTATGGAGTGCCTATTTAAGATTGAAGCAAAGAAGTTCTGGTACCCCTATTCAGTTTCAAAACTCATCCTCATACATTAACATAGTTGTGCGCCTCTTGTTGGAAATCAGGCATGTTGGTTTTGTGTGCCCATGGATCGACATGGATCTCATCCATTGGATCATCTCCAAGTGTCACCGCTCAAGTGCTAGCCTCTAGTCAAAGTTTGGTCAAAGTGTTGAGTTTATGGATTATAGGAATGGTGTTTGAGCGATCTTGGCCCACATTGAAACTAACAGGTCCACATACAAATTATATTGGTTCTTGGCATGGTCTAGGCCTTGGTTATAATCCTAGTGTTAGTCAGACAGATATTTCAAAGGCAGCACTGAGTAGCATATTTTGGTAGTTAGAGTGAGTCTTGTCCACACTACGTGATTAGAAAAACTTTGAGTTCCTGTAGTTATGTCTCTTTGATTTCAGTAGTACCAAATATTGTTTCCTGTAGTCATTTCATTCTCTTCCAGTAATGAATCATTATTCTAATGTTGAAATTATTTAGACAATCACTGCTTCTTTACAATAATACCTAAATATCCCAGTTATTGAACTCCTTATTTCCATATAGAATATAGTTGATTGCAAGGTATGATCTTGTCACAGTTGATTGTAAAAACCAAATTTTTATAGTGGTCATATTATCTTCGTTAGCATTGCTAATCTTGTATACTTCCTTTTCAACATCCACTTCTTTGTCATTAAATGATTCTTCTACCACATCATCAGTTTACCACTGTCTAGGGCTAGCAAAGTCAGCAGCAAATGCCATTTAAAACATTTTGTAGATGCATTCTATGCACGTGTGCCTACAAGTCATTGTATATAGAAGAAATGTAGTCACTTAAATTGTGGTTGTGGTTGTTGCTGTTTCAAAATGATACTACTCAATTTGTTAACATAACTCTCACGGTCAAGCAAAATTCAATATAGAAAATATATGCAATGTAGAGCTTTTTATGCCTACAAAATTTTGAGGCTTGATTGCTCTCTTTTACATAAGAATGCCTAGATTTTAAAAGTTTAACACCAAATGTTAGATGGTGCAGGGTTCATAGTTGAGCCTTATGTTTGTCATTTTGATATCTTGGTTAAGAGATATTTTAAAAGTTTAAAACCAAATGTTACATGGTGCAGGGTTCATAGTTGATCCTGGAAATGGCCCCTAATGACCTGGAGCAATATTGGTTCTTACTCCTTGCTACTATATCATGGGTTGCAAAGGTCTCACGGTTTTTGTTTTGTAATTTTGTCATAGTAAATTCTCCACAAAAGCTGTTTGTCTTTACCACAGTACTTACAATGTTCATAGGAGGTTCACATATATTTGTTTATGAGCTTTAAATATAGTTTTTTTCTGTTGCTCTACACTTATGTATGAATGGCTTGGTTTGTGTTGTAAAAAATACTCAGCAGTTAGAATTTTTTTTCTATACTTACAGATTCGTTATGTTACATGTGACTTGAGAGATTGAGCCATGAATGCCATGAGGATAAAACATGTGTACTAATTATAGCGAATTTAGAGGTTCCAGCATGATGAACCTTGTCCACTACACATAATTCTTTTAATAGTTAAATGGCCCTTTACTGTTGGAGTATGATTTAAAATTATTTCTCTTTAACTAACTACAATTTAACTTTGACTATTAGACTTCACATATAAAAACTCAAAAAAGTCAAAGCCATTTGACAAAAGTAGAAATCTGCTCGGATATTGTTCACAAAGATACTGTTATTTCTCTCCAAACAGATTTTAGATAATAAACATTCTGTAATACTATTATTTCACTGTAAACAGATTTTAGATAATAAACATTCTGTAAGAAGCACCAGAGTACCACTATGAAGGAGGGTCCGAAATGATTTAGGAGCTTGCTTTTTTTGGAAATTTATAAATGGCAATGGCCTGATAATCTTACTTACAATTTTTCATGTTTCCTAAAAAAAAGTGGATAAAAGGCTCCATTTAAAAGGGAGAAAACACTTCCTATGTGACTTTGGGGTGTAGTGGTCCAAAGCTGCTGATAAGTAAAATTCGTAGTATAAAAAAATGATGTTTTGATTAAATTCTTAAAATGGAAAAACCTGTCATAGCTTCATTGTCAAATTGCAGTGAGAACAACCATCAGTAGCTGCTATCAACAAATGGGAGTTAGCTCATCACTTGTTAAAGGTTTTGACAACTCTATAACCTATTCTTTTAAGGATTTTAAAGAAGAATGATGACATCCTTTTGGATCTTTTGACTATATTTGATGAGAAAATTACCTAGTGACAGGCAATTTTCCCGTCAAATTACAGGAATTACAAGTAAAATTCCATCCCTACACGCCACTTGAAATAACCTATGGGTGGTCCCTATGAGCAGACTTCCATACATGTTTCCTTACATTCTAGAAAGCTAAGCTCTTAGCCAATCAGAAGCAGTTTAAAATATTACTAAAAGTAATCATATAGCAGCATTGAGATTATTAAGCCTACATTATTTTTTCTAAATGTGTAAATAAAATATATATAATGTGTGATTTAGTGAAAAATATTGGTAGCTAAACACATTGTTTGACATATGTTACACAAACTAGATTACCAAGGAGCTAAGGCATGGTAGTACTGGGTGATAGAAATCAGCCTTCTAGGAAATCATTAGGCTTTAGGGTGATTGGAAGCAAAACTGCAAGGTTTCAGGTGATAGGGTAGGTTGTTCTTTAGGTTGTTCCACAATGTCCGAGGTATGTGATCTCTGTACTCTGTTGAACAAAGAAGTGAATTAAATTTTAGGCTTGTGTTGAGAATCCATTTTTTTAAGAATGTCACTGTAATACTATTTCATGTGGATGGTCACACAACTAATATAAGACTTACACTTGTCTAATCTTGTTTGATTTTTCTAAATGCAACTTAGAGAGAATTGATCGCAATCCATTAATCTTATGGTCAAAGAAAAATACTAAATAGTAAGGTTTTGTTGTAGAAGAAGTAAGGAACTCAAAATTTCTACTAACATACTATCATGCAGGCTAATAGTGAACACCCTATGGCAAAGGCCATAGTGGATTATACCCAAAAACTAAGAGGAAAATATGGGTCATTTACTCATAGTATTCATGGTCCATGCATGCCCACTCGAAGTGCATCATCATAAATGAGGAGGATTATTATTTTCTTCTCTTGTTCTCCTTGTTTCCATCAATATCATGTGCTAGGCATTTCAACAAGGGGTGGCTAGTCTCTTGAGAAGGTCTCATATCCCATAAATCAGGGAGAGGAGTGCATATATTTGTGTGGGGGGGTCATAAAGTTCATTTTATTGAACATACAGGAGAAAGACCGTAGAGGGAGTAGCCTTAGTTCATTGTTAAGGAACCCTACACACTTATGAATAATTATTTTGCATGGTGAGGGAAAAGAATGAATGTCGAGTATCATGTCAATATACTAGGTATAAATCTAAAGGGGTATAAAAAATGTAAATGAAAAAATTGATACATGCAATATACAATGAAAATAGGGGTTTTTTAAAATTGGGAAGGCATATTGGGAGGGGGTTAAAAAAATGATTTTGGGAGGTATTTTCCAATATTTTTTGAAAATAGGGGTATTGTTTCATATGCCACTAACGAACGTGCTATGGCATGGTTTCACTAAGTGAAGACCCCGTGTAACCATCGAGAAGCCTACTCTCGACATGATTTTGCATCCACCCAAGAGTACTCTTCGAAAGGCTATATTCAACCCTAATGCCCAAGCTGCTCAATTTTATAATGTAGTTGAATATCTCACTCAGGCACCTTATGCAATGTCTACCTTAGAAGTACTCCAAAGTTGTCCTATACAGCGCAAAAACTTGTTAACGACATTAGGAGCTTTAGACCCGGATAATACTAATTTGATTCACTTAAATATTGAGAACTATAAGTCTAGCCTACCTCATAAACTTGCTTTTCAGATCAGTATGAAAGTAGTGGGAAAGAAGGTTTTTAGAATGGTACTAGATGAAGGAGCTTCAACCTCGGTTTTGTCTCTATCTTATTGGAAATCTCTTGGCTCTCCCGAGCTTGTAACATCACCTATGACTCTGAAGGCCTTTGATGGACAATGATTCTAGCCCCATGGTCTCATATCATCTCTCGTAGTCGAGTTTGGAGGAAAAACCGTTTCTATTCAAGTAGAAGTGGTAGATGCCCCGTTAGATTACAACCTCCTTCTAGGAAGAAATTGGTTTTATGCCATGACTGCTGTCACTTCGACGGTATTCCGAACAGTCCAATTTTCGCATCTAGGGAGAATTGTTACTATTTACCAACTTGATTTATGTATGCCAGATGTTACTACCTCTGTGGATAATAACATCCCCATGTTAGGCCAGTCCCCTCCTCCTTACCAGTTGATTGGGGTAGGCATGTTGAAGGATTCATCCCTTATGGGGATTTTTCCATCCACTCCTCCTAACACGGATACTGCGACAGTCCATATGATTGCCTCATTTGATTGTGAGCCTAAGGGAAAACAAGTTGTTGATTCCACCTCGTTGAGTTCACACGAAGCAATGTATGACACCATTCAAACCCTTTTTGATGATCACACTGATGATCTTCATCTAGTGGCTTCGGATCCTTACCATTTACCTTACTGGTTAGAACCATCTCTTCCTATTTTAGATTATCTCTCTGAGAATTTTCCTTTCGACGAGTCCATTATGGAGATCATGAGTACAGATGAGTCCATTTGGGAGGATTACCATCATAGATTCATGTTCCTCCCCAACACCAGTTTGGTTAACCGTGATTACACATCCCTATTTCCTACTGATATTGTCAATGTACCCCAAAGTCCCATATTGTTGCAAGACACGGATTCTAAAGGAAACCTTTGCAACATTACTCATATGAATCCGATTGACATATCAGCCAAGCCTGGTACCATCGAGCATGTTCATGTTGGGAAGAACTGCTCCGCAGATGAATATAAAGCATATACGACACTTTTCAAAGAATTCCGTGATATTTTTACCTGGTCCTATGAAGAGATGTCGGGGATTAACCCGTCCATTGTGGTCCACAAGATTAAAACCTATCCCATGGCCAAGCCTGTCAGGAAAAAACTAAGGCAAGTCCATCCATGGAAGGCTGCAATGATTAAAGCTAAAATTGAGAAACTTCTCAAAGCTGGGTTGATTTATCCAGTACCCTTGACGGAATGGGTATCGAACGTTGTCCCTGTTAATAAAAAGCAGGGCACCATTAGAGTCTGTATCGATTTTAGGGATTTGAATAAAGCTTGTCCCAATGACAACTTTCCTACTCTGCACATCGATCATATTATCGACAACTGTGCCAGACGTGTCATCTTCTCATTTATGAATGGCTTCTCTGGCTATAATCAGATTGGGATATTACCCACCGATCAACATAAGACGACATTCATTTGCCCATGGGGAACCTTTGCATATAATAAGTTACCTTTTGGCTTGAAAAATGTTGGAGCCACATTCTGACGTGCAATGTCCTATGCATTTCACAATATTAAACATATTGTTGAACCATACCTTGATGACCTCCCTACTCATTCACAGTGACGGGAGGACCACCCTGGTCAGCTTAGAGAAATTTTCCTAAGATTCTGCCATTATAATATACGGCTCAATCCACATAAATGTGTTTTTTACGTTGAGACGTTACATCTGCTAGGTTTTGTGGTCTCCAAAGATGGCATTTGGATAGAGCCTTTGAAAATTGCCACCATTTTGGCTCTACCAGCCCCAACTAATCTCCTTGAACTCCAAAGTTTGCAAGGGAAGGCAAACTTTCTATGCCGTTTCATGTGCAATTTCACAGAGAAAACGCACGGTTATATGCGTCTCCTTAAGAAGGACACCCCGTTCTTCTAGGATGACCAAGCCCAAAGCACCTTTGATAATCTCAAACATTCTCTAGCTCATTCACCCATGATACACCCCACAGATTATTCAAAGGACTTTCTCTACCTCCGCTACTACCATTGCTATGGTTTTGGTGCAGGAAAATCCCAACGACCAGGAGCACGTGATTCACTACGCTAGTAAGAATCTTATGGATTCTAAAACTCGATATTCATGCGTGAAGAAGTTAGCATTGGCCAAGTTCATTGCTGTACAAAAATTTTGTCCCTACATTTTGCTCTACACAACCATTGTATTGGCAAATAAGAACCCAATGTATTACATTTTGACTCGTCAGGTGCTTGGGGGAAAGTACTCCCAATGCATAGTCATATTATAGGATTTTGATCTGGAATTCACCAAAGCCACATCAAAGAAATCCCTGGTCTTTGCCGAGCTCATGTGTGATCTTCCCTGTGCTTCGACAGAATATGATCCCAGTGATTCATTCCCGGATGAATTCCTATTCCTGATTAGCACTATCGATCTATGGTTTGGAGATTTTCTTATTTATCTCCAAACACAATGATTTCAGTCGCATTTATCCTATGACGATCGCCGCCATATCCGTCACCATGTGAAATACTACCTCCTCCTGAATGATACCTTATATAGACGAGGGATTGATTCTATTCTCCGGTGATGCCTCACTCATGAGGAGGCTGAACATGTGTTGAATGATTGCCACTCTGGAGCATGTGGCGGTCATTTATCTGGGATGGCTAAAGCACAGAAAATCCTTTGTGTTGGCTATTTCTAGCCTTCCATCTTCAAAGACTGTCATGAGGCTGTTAAGAAATGCCCACCTTGTCAACATTTTTATCCCAAAAAGCACACCCATCCTGCTCCATTACACCGCCTCATTATCGTTGGCCCATTTTCCAAGTGGGGGATTGACTTTATGCATTGTAAGCCTACCTCAGCTGGGGGGCATGGTTACATCATCATAGCCGTTGACTATTTTACAAAGTGGGCAGAGGCCATGCCTACATATGCAAAAGATGGTAAGACTACTGCTCTCTTCTTGTTCAATCATATCATAACTAGATTTGGAGTCCTGCAGTCCATCGTTACTGATCACGGATCACATTTCCATAATCAAATGATGGAAGAACTGAGTGCCAAGCTAGGTTTTTGCCATGAAAACTCTACGCCATATTATCCACAAGCTAATGGTCAAGTAGAGGCCATTAACAAAGTTTTGAAAACTATGTTTCATCGGATGGTTGGAGATCATAAATACAACTAGCACCACGTTCTTTTCCCCGCTCTTTGGGATTATAGGACTTCGGTGAAAACAACCATTGGTTTCATGCCATTCCATCTTGTCTATGGAATCGAAGTTGTACGTTCTTACTGATTCAATGCCAGATTCCATCTTTACAACTTGCCGTCGAACTTCTCCCATACACTTCTACAGAGGAAGAAATATTTTTGTACTTGAATAACCTTGACGAGACTTGGAGAGATGTTTCCTTGGCTAATGAGGCACATAAAAAATGCATCAAGGAATAGTATGATAAATCCATCCAACCTAGTGCCTTTAATGAGGGTGACCTAGTTTTGACTTATGACCAGAGATATGACAAACTAGGGAAGGGTAAGTTCGAGTCCATGTGGTACAGTCCTTTCATCATTTCTAAGGTTTTAGAGAAAGGGGCCTACGAGCTCATTGACTACAATGGAATCCCTTTAGGGCAACCTCGCAATGGGTTGTACCTGAAAAGGTACTATGCCTAGGTCTTTCTTGGATGGTATCTTGTATATATGTATATTGCTTGACTTTCAGTGTGCTTTTAGTATTTTCAATATGGTTTTGAGTTTAGTGTCTGCATCTGTTTATACCATGTTTTGGTCATGTAGAGCATATGGATTTCTATGACTTTGCTGATGGTGTTTGCTGCCACAACTTGAATCTCGCCTTAGTTGCTTGGGTCCTCTATTCCCTGGCTGAAGATTTGGTCAGTTCAGGAGTGGTTTATATTGGTCCCGCTACCAATAACATCGTCGAGTATCGAGCATTCATAGGTCTTCTGACTGAAGTTGTCTCCCATGATGTTCATAATATGGTAGTCTTGATGGACTCACAACTCATGGTTTGTCATCTAAACCATGTTTATAGCATTAGAAATCCCGTGCTTCTTCGCCTCTTCCGGAGGGTACGCTTGTTAGAAAGATCATTTGAAACCATCACTTATAGGCATATCCCTAGGGAACATAATGTGGTTGCTGACTCATTAGCTAATTACATCCTAGATTGGCATATTGCCCATTCATGACATTAAATCAAATATGGTTCATTGTAAATAAACAATTAAAGACACATAAAACTCATGTAAAATACATTTTCCATTTGAGACATATAAACACCAGGTAAAAGTCTATATATATATATATGAACAAGTTTACAAAAAATAGGTCACGAGACCTTATTTGAAGCACATAGGATATTAGGAAAAATCACCATACAAAATCCTGAAGCTGTCAGCTTTCAGTAGATATCTCATACACACAATGTCTAGTGATGCTTGTGGTAGCACATCATTGCCCGAGCTACTCTACGTAGCAGCTTACTAAATCGACCTGGTACTCCTGCTGTAGGTCTCTGATACCTCAGAGGGAGGTCATCAATGGAAGCGTCAGGGATATCCAAGGTCAACCTCTCCAGGTTTTCCTCTAACTCCCTGGTGATATCATCGCTCTGTGGTACAAAGCGAGATCCAGGTCGTCTATCCAGTGGGGAATCTCCCCCAGGTCATGCTGCTCCAACATTTGCATGAATATTTTTAGGTCTCATTACTTAACATAAAAAATATAAAACATAAAAAACATAAAAACATTGTATCCATTTTAGGGTTTCTTGATTCTTACCGATGTCACCCCACTGTCCACCAGGTGGGAGCGGTAGGTTAGGGTCTTGGATGAATTTCGTACCCGCATAAGCATAATCCTCCACCATGAGGATCTGATCTCGGAGCCATTTGAAGAACGGGTCACCGAACTTCACCTTCCCCCTGCCCGCTCTAGTACGAGCCATAATCTGGACCCACCTCAACATACGGGGGTCTCGTGCTCTCAGCTCTGTGAATACCACCTGAGGTCTCATCTATGGTACCCGTTCAAAGAAGAAGTAGGCTAGAATGGAACCAAAGCCAAACTGCTTCAATTCTCCCTACTGACACTTAATCAGTTGATCTTTGAATATTGGAAGCAGGCCTTCCACCCAGTTGAATACTGTAGGTGCCATGGCCTCTATGGCATACATCATGTGTGCCCTAGAAGCCTGGTGCACACCCTGACTCCCATCCACTCTCTGCATAATAAATAAGACAGTCCGTAGAGGCCCGTCCATCACTACCCTGATGGGGATTTTCTTCCCTGATGTCCTTGTCCCTGGAATATAGTGACAGTCTATCAACTCTCGTGTGGTAATATCCCCTCCTCGAGAACCTGTTAGTGAGATGGGGGCACCCTGTCTCGAGAGTCCAGTCAAGAAGTAGATGTCCTCTACCTCTACTGTCAAGATATGAGCTACAACCTCAAAGTGTTTCTGCTCTGGATTCCACATACGGAGTATGTGCTCTAGCAACCGCTCATGTGATACCATGCTTGGGGTCCGAAATAATTTCAAGAGCCCACAGTATCGTAATGCGGCTATACAACCTGCATTCCTTTCAGCGAAAGCATCATCATTGTCGTGTTGCCTTTCTTTCCATATCACCATGATTGATCAACAAAAACTTGCCAAAAACAATCATAGCACATATTAGAATCATCCTTAATCATTTAAATTCAAAAGAATGATTTATTTTTGCTTGTGCTATCATTTTTAAATCTCCACGGCTGGCACCGCCTATTCATCGTTGGAGACAACCGGTGGCACCACCTGTGAGCCTTGTTTTAGGCATGGTTCTAGTGAGGTACCGCATATCCCACAAGGGATAAGCGTGGTGCCCGTTCCCATGGTTTTAGGGCTTGCCATACAAGCCGAAAATCCCATCAAAATAAAAAATTAAGACTATGAAAAGAAAGAGTAGGGTTTTAACTGTTACCTAGAATTGACGGCACTCAAATCCGACGGTGGAAACTACCAATATCAGCGGCTGAATATCTGACTAGGAAAGTGCTCCAAATGCTCTCCACTATGGGTAGATAGTAAAATGATTTGATTTTTCACTATTTACATGACTTTTATACACATTTTTGGGTTTGACATGCTATAGTTTTGATTTAAAATTGCTTTTTATTCGAAATTTATCAGTCATAATCCCTTAATGTTAAGTTATGAGCGCATTTAACACCTGTTTTTGAGTTGATTACAGGATAGAAGAACCACAATGGTAAAGTTTTGGGTGTTTGTCTATGACTTTTTTGTACTACCATAAAATAAAAAAAGTCGATGAGCGTTTGTTACTACACTTTGGTCACGCTTTTGAAACCTAGTATCAAAGGTCTGAGTCCATTTCTGAGTCTTTTCAGGCTCATAAAAACTAACATTGTGTAAAGAAACCTCCTGGAGTCTTCTTTCACCTCTTTCCAGGCTCCTTAAACACGAAAAGATCGTCGAGTCTGTTTCTGATTCTTTCCAGGCTCGTAAAAATTGACATTGTGTAAAGAAACTTCATGGAGTCCTCTTTAAACTATTTTTAGGCTCCCTAAATACGAAAAGATTGTTGAGAGATATTGTCTTCTTCATGCTCGTTAAAGCATTCGAAGAGTCATCTTTCCGACGGTAGGTTATCTCTTTTTCAGTTTGGATAGACTATTTACGAAAAAGGAACACTCCAGCCAATCATGACAGGAAGAGTTCTCTAAGGTGCGATTTTACACCTTTTCAGGCCTTAGGGACTAAATCATATGAAAAAGGACACCTTTGTAGTCTTCTCCCGTAATTGTTCAGACTCTCTAAACATGAACTATACCAAGTTTTCTTTCATTGGACTCGTTAAATTAAACATTGAGAGACCCGCTTTGGGAATGAACCCCTCCTCTCTTAGGTTCGTAAAACATATGAGTTTGGAATTGTCTTCAGACAAGCTATCCGAGTGTTTGTTACCCTCTTTGAACTCGTATAACCAAAAAGAGGCACTCATCGATCATGATGGGGAAAATGGGAAGGGAATCATTTTGCAAATAAATGGCAGTAGTTTGTCGTTACCTTTGAACATGGCACTTGTTTGCATATCATTTCAGTCAATTGGGTATTTAGCTGATCTCTGTGATGATCCACTTTCATGAGTCATGTCACTCCTTTGAGTCTTTCAAAAGAATGCATTTTCCACTGTCGCATCGTGAGTTTGTCCCATTCAGTCATGTTGCCAAGTATTTTGTCATGCCACCCGATGTTCAAAGGGAAGTTGAAGAAGATTACCTCTATAGTCAAAACAGTCTCTGTGTTAGTGCTTTTGAGTCAGTATTATGGTTACCACATTCACATCATTCTAGAATTATGTTTTGAGTTTCATGTCATCGATGTGGGACTCATCATGGCCCTCCTTCGACGAGACTACTCCTGTCGACATCATCCCATCATCCATGAACTAGTCTTAGAAACAAAAACTTGGTACCTTCAGATATGTATGCCTTAGTGACAGATTCTCTCGCTCTCGACATAGGTTCACATCATTGACCTTTGATCGATAGAATCGACTGGGTGTTCGACATTAGGACATCTATTCACACTCAGTAGATTGTACTAGGGTACCTCGGGAATCATTGACATCAATGGTGATATCCCTTGCACTTGTTAATAGTTCACATCATTGGCTGGTAATCAAGTGGTTTCTACCATGTTCGACTTCATATCATTGTAATCACATGGATAGAATCGTACTTTGTGGAAAACGAGATGAAGACCCTGGGTATCTGTTTAAAGTGTTCATTGATTTTCCCCAGGTTGCGATGGAGTTTTGTATATCTAGCATGGATACACATTTCTATGGTCGTGGCAATGCTCAAATTTGCGTCTGCATGACATAGATATATGTTGTATGTTTGGTAGCTATGTCCAAGTTTGAATCCTCTATCACATGGATCTACGATTTATTCTAGTATCCATGCTTGTTTATTCCTCCCATGGATATTCTACCTTGTATTGGTCTACAGCCATGAGTTGGTTACTTGTGTCTATGAGTCAAAAATATTGATGTACTACAGATGCCTACTTGACTACATGCTCTGATCGAGCTAACATTTTCACCTCGAAGTGACAACTTGTTCTCTCAAAGCTCTTGTTTATCGTATCCCTCTAAGACTCATGCTTTGGGGGGCATCCTGTTATACCCAAATCCTGTCACCACCATGTGATGAGACCCTTGACTTACATATTTTCCCTTAATCCCAGCATCTGGAGTGGAAACCCATGTTGTTTTTCAATCTTACATAAAAATACTCAGCACCGTGCTTTCCCCGTTAACCATGAGTGGTACTCTGCTTGCACCGCCTATATCTTGTTTACCAAAAGCGGTGCCACCACATATGGCCTTTGGTCCATAAGCGGTTCTAACCTAAATCGCTCTATTATAAGAGGAGAAAAGCGGTACCCTGGGTAGAATGGGAAAAAGAGACATTTCTCGAGGCTTCTAGATCATGAGCCTCGTGTCCTCTATTATCCCTAACATTGTGGGTCAGTTGAGCTCAAGATCCCCCATCATAGGACCTTAGAGGCCACCTCATCCACAAATCTCTCAACCATCCCTATCCATTGAGCCTTATAAATACAAGCTCATGTCCATGGTTGAGGGGGAGAAATTTAGAGGTATTGTTATGCTGTTGGATTAACCACTTGGCCCAAGCCATTTGAGAGCATAGACAACAAATTTGGAGCTTATGGGGATGAAGTGTTGGTTTCATGGAGATGCATGTCGACACTAAGGCTTAATTGGTTGTAAACTTCTCCATTCATCTTAATGCAAANTAATGTTGTTTTTATTTCGCATGTAAATGTTGTTGGATTCCTTAGTCATTGACATGGATAAATAGATTATTTTGTTTTGATTTTGCATGTAAATGTTGTTGGATTCCTTAGTCACTAACATGGATAAATAGATTATGTTCTGGTAGCTTTGATGTGTTTATGTGTTTGATCTAATTGCAGGTACATAGGTTCACTATCAAAGCATCATTCCAGGTGTCTATGACATCCAGGGAGGGTCTTCATCCTTTGTCGTTCACTCATTTTTTCTGGATCTGAACCATTCAGACCAGAGGAACAACTTCTATCAGCAGAAGGTGAAATATTCCTGCTTACAGGGGGAGCGGTAAGAACCTGTGCATTTGTTATAACATGCGCCCCCAAATCCAGCAGCCATAGTAGTATTGTAGGTTTTCTTTTTAGTTTAGCTTTTCATTATTAACATACCTAGAGATTCAAACGGTAGATACGTTAGAAATAGTTCCCAAAAACTTGTTAAAATTCCTACTAACCTTTACGGGGGACGAAATACCCCAACCACTAACTCAGGAGAAAGGTATCGAAGAACACATGTAGGAAGTAGTTCTACTTGGAAACCTAAAGAATTTATAGGAGAAGCCATAGAAGGTGAAGAAATACTGGCAGGAAGTCCTAAGGATCCCATTGCTGAAGAAATTCAAGAGGGTCAACCTTTGGAAACCCTCAACCCTCCGCTAGTGCAGAAACCTAACGATACAACTTTCTCGCTAGTAGGGGATCCTAACTTCATCAATTTCATTGATGCTGATCAGGTACAAGCTCGCTTTGGAAGCTCAACAAATACAGTTATTTCACATATAGAAAACTCCATAGTAGTAGCTACCATCCCTATAGAATCTAATAAAAACATTGTTGATCGGAGGAAGATCTCCCCTGAGAAACAACATTGGGACACCCCATTATCACCTCGGAAGGAGCCTCCTAGGTACACACTCTTTAAGAATCAAACTTACATGGAGATATGGGGAGAGAATGAAGATCATGATGAGGTTGGAAATGACAAAGGAGAAGGAGAGAATCAAACTGAGGCTACCTTTGGGTTCCCTATTTTAGACATTGCATAGGATGTAAATATGAAGAACATCCCTCCTTCCTCCTTACCTACTTTCTATGGAAAAATTAATGAAGGCCTGAAAACATTTTTGTTCGAGTTCGACATCCTTTGCAAAAGCTATAACTATCTACAAGATGCTCACAAATCAAAAATTTTCCTTGCTACACTAAAAGACTCCGCTTTAAGATGGTTCATGGGATTAGGAGAATATAGTATCAGGACTTGGGAAGACATGAAAACCTCTTTCTGGTGGAAATACCAAGAGTATTGAAAATCAAGAGACTCTCGACATGATATTTTTAAGATACAAAAACTCGAAGACAAGAGCTTGGAAGATTATCTCAAGAGATTTATTTATACATTACATAAATCCAAATATAATGACCTTTGAGAAGATGTAGTGCGAACCCTCTTTCTTAAAGGGATCTCAGAAGACCTGGTAGAAAACCTCAATCTCATGGAATCCAATGATATCTCTCATAAACCTTTTGCACAAATTGGGGAGATGTGTAGAAATTACTCTAGAAGTAGGGGGAAAGTCGAGAGAAATCTTTGGGAACCTTACAATAGAAATCTAAAAGGAAACACTCCTAGTTTTGGAGGAGTTACAAGGATAGAATTAGGAAACCTATTGGAAAATTTCAAAACTGATATCTTAGGATCAATGGGTTCTCAACTATATGCTTTACAAGCCAAGAAAAGGCAAGAGGAAGAACGTGCAACAATGAGCATTTTCTTTCCAAGATGCAGGACTAAGCATCCCCAATAGGAATTCCCATTAACCAATATCTCCGTATGTCACATTTGTACGGAGGAGCATCCAACAGACAATTTCTCATCGTTGCTTTAGTTGCAAGCCATATATAAGAGTGGGGATGTTGGTGAAACATCTAGGAGGCCTCCTTGGCAACCAAGTGACCAACCACCATATCAGAATTTGTCACCACATCCCCCACCTTATTACCAACCCTACCAACCATCTCAACAATGGAACACCTCGAATTGGAAGCATTGGCCACCCCAGTATCCTCCTCCTCCCCATTTTACTCAGCATCAGTATTGGCCATAGGGGTGGAGAGGACAGTCCTACCCCCAGCCACCACCTATCTTTGCACCTAATCATCCTTATCCTCAGAACTCGGCCAATACCCAACAATTTTTACCAGGGTTTGTGCCTCCAGTTCCCCTTATTACACAACAACCTCATCATTTCCAGAATACAAAATCTCCATGACCTACATTGTTACCTGCAAAACTGATACCTAAACCAAATAATAATCCAGCTCAAGCTATTAATAGCATTGAGTTGCAAACTCTTCCATCCTATGTTATTTCGACTGTACCCATACATGAGATACAATTACGATCTGGAAGAGTTGTGAATGACAGACCCAAGTCATTAGTCATCATTCATGAAGAGAATGAAGAAGAAGATCCTGATGAAGTCACAAATGATGCTATTATGGAGGATGTGCCAAAATTCCAGTGCATACCCATCCTCAGCAAGAACCAACTCAATAATGAAGAATCCCTCCATTTCTGAAACGATTAGCAATAGAAAAACTTGTAATCCATTTTGAGTATTATATTCTAAATGAATTAAAAAATGTCTATGTCAAGATCCCTCTATTACAATCTATTAAGGATATACTGATTTACAGTAAAGTAATAAAGGAAATTTGCATTAAGAAACTAGGAAGGAAACAAAAAGACCCCCCCACTATTCATGTTATAGGAGAAATGTCTAAATGTATGACAGACCATTCTAGAATTTCAAAGTATAAAAACCCAGGAAGTCCAGTAGTAACTGTTATCGTAAATAACACTACCATAGAAAATACACTTATTGATTTAGGATTGATTATTAATATGATGACCACCGTATTCTTAGAAGTTTTATAGTTGGGACAATTTCTCCGACCGACCCCCTCAATTCTGGAACTAGTAGACCGTACTACGGTGAAACCTGTTGGGGTTCTAGATGACATTGTTGTATCAGTAGCCTCATGGGAATATCTTGTTGATTTCATAGTAGTAGAATCAAAGTATCCTTATAAAGGACATCCTATTATATTGGGAAGACCATGGTTGGCTACCACCAATGCCTTCATAGGATGTAGGGATGAGGAAATGACCATTTATAATGGGTTGTCCACACAAAAGCTGGATTTATACCCCCCAACACAAACTGTAACTGAAACCTTGTGGTGGTTAGATTACCCCTTTAAGGATGAAAATATTGAAGATCCTTTCTTTCCTAGCGACTACTCCTGGGCACTTCAGGAGAAGACTACTAAGAATGTGTTAAACCAATTTGTCTCTTCAACGACTTGTGTAGATTTTCCTCAGTTTTTTGCTCAATTCAATCAAATTTTTGGAGATGAGTTTCAAGAAAATATGGCCCTCTCAAAATTCATGGAAACAACATGTGTCTTTTCAATTGAAGAGCACATAGGGTATTATACCACGCCTTGTGAAGTTAGCCTTGGAAAAGTTCTACACATAAATGCAGGGTTAACCGAGAGTCAACAAGAACAGCGACTGCAGGTCCTTAAAATTCAATCTGGAGCATTTTCATGGGAATACACTAACATGAAGGGTATACACCCTGACATTTGTATTCACCATGTTTGCATGGATGCCAATGTATCCCCTATAAGGCAACCTCAGAGGAGGATGAACCCTGCTTTTAAGGACATAGTTAAAGAAGAGTTACAAAAACTCCTTAATGCTAGTTTCATCTACCCAATTTAAGATAGTAAATGGGTATCTCCTCTAGTGGTAGTCCCAAAGAAAGCTATAGGGAAATGGTGTATTTGTGTTGACTTCTGAGAATTGAATAAGGCTACACTTAAGGAGTACTTTCCTTTGCCCTTTATCGACAAAGTGCTAGATACTTTGTCCGACAAACAATATTTTTCTTTTCTCAACAGATATAGTGGATACAATCATATTTTGATAGCACCTGAGGATTAGGATAAGACCACTTTTACGTGCCCTTGGGGGAAATATGCCTATATATTTTTTCCATTTGGCTTATGTAATGCACCTGTTACTTTTCAGCGTGCAGTTTTAGCAATTTTTGTTGATCTTATACACAACTGTGTAGAGGTGTACATGGACGATTTTACAGCCTATGGCAATACCTTTCAAGAAGCTCTTGATAATCTTAAAAAGGTCTTGATTCGATGTCAGGAAACAAATATAGCCATTAGTCATGAAAATGTAAAATGCTATTAACAGAAGGCATAGTTTTGGGGCATCATGTTTCCTCACAAGGGATCAAGGTGGATCCTGCTAAAATAGAAGTAATTGTCAGTCTTCCCTCTCCAAAAACTCAAAAGGAAGTCAAAATATTTCTTGGTCATGCAGGTTACTATCGTTGTTTTATTGAAAATTTCACTAAAATAGTTGTACCACTGTTTAAATTGCTTATGAAGGATATAGAGTTCCAATGGATTGAATCATGTCAAAGCGCTTTTCAGGTCTTAAAAGCTAAGCTATCAGTGGCACCGATACTTAGGGGTCCTGATTGGTCCCTTCCTTTTCATATATCCACTGATGCTTCTGACATAGCCATAGGAGGAGTTCTTGGTCAAAAAGAGGACCAAGCATCTTATGCCATATATTTTATTAGCAAAAATATGGCGCCTGCCAAACTAAATTACACTATTACTAAGAAGGAGTTTCTGGAAGTAGTTTACTCTATTAATAAGTTTCGCCATTACATCACAGGATATGAAGATTTTGTGCATACAGAGCATTATGCCATCATATTTTTGAGGAATAAACCAATTACCAATGGTAGAGTGACCTGATGGCTTCTTCTATTACAAGAATTTAATATCACTGTCGTCGATCGACCTGTTAGAGAAAATTTGGTAGCAGATTTCCTCTCTCGCATTCAACATGATGATGGTGCTAAACCTGTTGATCATACTTTCCATGACGAACATATATTTGCTATGTCTATTCAAACCCCTTGGTTTGCAGACATTGCTAATTATTTAGCAACTGGGAAATTACCAAACCACTTGTCTCCTCAGTGAGAAGCATCGAATTGTCATCCAGAGTTCTAGTTACTCTTGGGTTGATAATGACATTTTTCATACCGACCCAGATCTTATTATTAGAATATGTGTACAGGAGGACGAGATGACAGAAATCCTCCATGCATGCCATGATGGGCCATGTGGGGGACACTTTTCTGACAAGCGGACAACATACAAAGTGTTGCATTCTGGTTATTACTGGCCAAACATTTTTAAGGTTGCTGCCAGATATGTTAGAGAATGTGATAGATTCCAAACAATGGGTAGACCTATGTCATCAGCCAAGATGCCTTTACAGCCTCAGTTCATGATCAAGCCTTTTGAGAAGTGGGCTCTTGATTTTATAGGACCAATCTCTCCCATGTCCCGTAAAAAGAAATACATCCTATTTTGCACAGGTTATGTCACCAAATGGGTAGAAGCTAAAGTATTGTTTAGGGCCACAAATAAATATGTGGTAGAATTTATATATGAAGAGATATTCACTCGATTTGCTGTTCCTAGAGAAATTGTCACTGACCAAGGTTCTCAATTCACCTTTAAATTAATGAAAGAGCTTACCACAAAATATAGTATATGACATTGCAAATCCTCACCTTACCATCCACAAGCTAATGGCCAAGTAGAATCAACCAATAAGGTATTGGAAGCTATCTTAACAAAAACTATTCAACTAAATCATAAAGATTGGGCAAATAGACTCCCAAAGGCTTTGTGAGCCTATAGAATAACTTGGATAAACACTACTGGACATACACCCTATGAGCAAGTCCTTTTACCTATTGAATTCCAAGTTAAGAATTTTTGTATGGCTGTACAATTAGGTATGGATTTAGAAGAGGCACAAAAACAACGAATCTTACAGATTAACGAATTAGATGAGATTAGGCAAGATGCAATCCAAAGGACAATGTTAATACAAAATCAACGTATGAAGTAATTCAACATGTTTTTTGTTGAATGCAGTCATATGAGTCTAAAAACTTTCCCCAAGTTTGACTACTATGCACTAGGCCATGTTAACCTAAAACTTCCTAAGTCCTTAGATATCATTTTTAATTTTTAATTTTTTTTGCACTAGAACTCATTGCAAATAAATATATAAACTAACCTAGGCACTTATATTCTATGCATACCATATGAATTAACCTCGTTATAAAATTTATCATTAATTAAATGGCTTGTAAAACAAAACTAACTATATATATATAAATACACCAACCTAGGCATATATAAATGGGCATAATAATTACACCTGCCTAGACATATAACCAAAGCATAGAAATAATATCATGACCTAGTTAAAAATTTCACAATGCATACAAAGAAACTATAATCTAGCTCAAGCTTCATCATAACAAACAATAATTTGTTTAAACTACAACAAAGGTAATAGTAATACTTTGAATATTATAACTTGTATATTATAAACCAAAGTAATGGTATTACTTTATATATAATGCAAGGTTTAACGTGCAGATTTCAAGCTATATCGAAACCCCAAAAATTTCGTTTGAAGTGGAATCCACGTGGTGGACTATCGTTAGATGGAGGGTTTTGGAAATTAAAACCTAGCGTTTACATTAGCTTGGCTCTAAACACATTCTTTTATTTTCACAGGTGTTTGTTGGATGGAGAAAAGAGTCGATAGGCCCTCGAACTTCTCGATCTTGGTAGCACTTCACTTTGTAAATGTTTGTGGCCCTAACAGGTTTGGAGTTCTAGTTCTTTTCCATAACTACTTCCTTTGAGCTCGTCGTTAAATTCATGGTCTCTTATTGTATTGCTGTGGTTTTTAGTAGGTTTTCTGTTGGGCTCTTTGACATTAACACTTTCTTGAGCTCAACGTTTACACAAGGGGTTTCTTTTGTTTTCCCTAGGTGTTAACATAATCAAAGATCTGGTTCTATACAATGACCCTGAGATAAAAAAGATTACACTGGTAAGATGTTTCAAAACCTTCCAGCAACTTTATTTTCTTTTATTTATTTATCAACATGAGGCCAAATACTAACGGTTCAGCGCACATGCTAGCTGTAGGTGAAGAACTCAACAATGTACAGTAAAAAATGAAGGTGTTTGCTCAGAAGTTGAAGGGTATGAGCTCCATAGGCTTGGAAAGCCTTGGTTTCATCCTTGGGGTGCCCTTCATTGTCGAGTTTGCAGTGATGACGATAGTAAACAATGTTCAAAATACTTGTTGTAGATTTCGTTTTGGAGAAAAGGAGGAGGAGGCTGTATGGCCATTTTTAGTTATAACCCTTCGGTTTTTGCAAAAGAGCTAGGACTCTTGTAATACGATGATTTAGGGTAAATTATTATCATTCCAGGGTTTTATAAACAGTTTGTTTAATACCGTAAAAAATTTTCTTTGAAAACCTTCTCGGCCTTTTGTTCGGCCAATGTAACTCCTTGATGGCTACACATAGGTTATTTCATTTTGGTTTTATAAAAGTGGTGACTGCAATGTTTAAAATAATAATAAAATAGAACTCTATTTTGGTATGAGGGCTTTTGGCCAATGTGTAAATAATTATTAGCATTGTTTTCTTTTGTAAATTCGGTTGCAGAGAGCATTGCGTTTTGATAAATATTTTTCTGTTATGATACAAATGGTGTAATTTATGATATGGTTGGTTCGAGCCATTGGAAATATTTTAATTGTTTGGAAATCTATTTGTAAAAGTTGTTATGTAAAGATTGAACCTAGGGTTTTGCTTTTTCTTTTAATAATAGTTTTGTTATTTAAGTTAGTTTCATAATTTCGATTCTGGGTATAAATAATAATTGAATTATAATAGTTTTTTTTTAAAATGGAAACATTGGAATCTATCATTGTTTTACTTAATCTGTTGGCTAAAATATAAGCATTAGATTGTATCTTAAGTATACAGTTTGACTAAATAAACTAATTGCTAGCTGAGGTAAACTTATTGTTCGGTAAAAAGGTTTGTATGACCGAGTAGGGTTTAGAATGATAGTTTATTATCTTAGTAATAATATTAATTTTATACTGTATGTTTACAGTTTTTTTTTCTTAAGTACTTAAGGTACTATATTACAATAAATATTATAAAGCTTACCTTCTTCAGTGTGTTAGTTGTTCATTATGAACTTATTGTGTTGATGTTTTAAAGGAACCGTTTGGGGTTTTAACTGAGCATTACTTATAAAATAGAATACTTGTTTTTGAATTAGGTATTAATGTATTAAAATAAATAATTAGTTTTCTTTGCTAAATGTAATTACTTTAATTGTATTACTGCACTATTTATATATTATAATATACACAATTTACTGTGTGTGTATTAACAATTTTACCATAATAGACTCTATATAGTATGTTTAGAGGTTTTTATGTATGAAAATTAATACCTAGAAATGGAATTAATATGGTAAATAGCTGGTAAAACAACCGTAAAAGATTTTAAAGTTCAAACAACTACTTGAAGATATCAGAGGAAGATTGTTACTTAAATTCAATGGAAACTCTACAGCTAGATAGTAGTTCAGATTTATTTTTACTCAAGTAATCATTCCTATATACAACTAAACAATCCTTTTGTACTAGAGTACTTCATTGCAAGAAGAGTGGAAAAATACAGAAAGGAAATTTTACTCATCAATCCATCATTTCTAATTCTAGGTTCATTTATTCTATTAAACATATACAAGTAATTTCCTGAATAAAATGCAGACTTAAACAATCTATTTGGAGCTGCAAGTATCTAAGAAATAATAGTAACACTAATCTTGACTACTTTCATTCCAGTATTTTTACTTGCATAAAGATAAATAATATAACACAATGGAACCTGGTAAATTGTAGCAGAGACAAACAACCCAAGGAGCCCTTTCCACCCAACCTTTTCCTGAAGATAGCTTAACTGCTTGTATTAGGACCCCCAAGCCTGTCCGTTGAACCACCAGAATGAAAGCACTCTGTGAGGAAATGGGATTAAATACCCCTACAACTCAACAGAAGTATTTAGCAGCAATACTTTCTGTCCTTGGCAGTAAAGAACTCAGCTAACAAGCTACACTAGTTCTGAAAACAGTCTTAATCACTCAATATACTTCTTCCTTTCCCCTCATCGAATATCTTGTGCACCTTTCTCAACTCTAGAAATTTCACAAGATAATTATTGAAGAACCTCTTGCTGAATTCGATGGATAGATATATGCATTCCTAGGTCTTTTTGGTCAGTTTTTTTTCAATTAATGAGCCACCTGCTATGTTCCACTTTCTTGGGGAACATGACCACAAAATTAGGGAAGTTGCCCCCTGCAACAAATAGAAGTGGTTGAGGATTCTGCCATGTGTTAGATTGCTCTCACCCCATTCTATTCATCCTAGTGGGTCAATGGACACTCATTCAACATCCTCCTTAGGTTATTTGTCTCATATTTTATTTATTAACTAATAAAATATTCAACATAATTAATTATAGTCATCCTTGACCCGATATGGTCAATAGTCATAAAATTTACAATAAAAGTAAAATATAATGTTTCCTTAAACATAAAATGTTTTTGAAATTGGGGTATGTGACATACACCCCCCCCTTAAGTCCAACATAGTCCTTGATGTTTCTTTATTCATCATCCTCAGAGCTACCCTGGAACAAAATTGGATATGCTACCCGCATATGACTCTCCAATTCACAGGTTGCTTCTTCTGGACTAAGGTGCTTCCATTGCACCTTCACCTGCCCAATGGTGCAATTCTGGAGCAAGATCTCCCTCTTGTCGAGGATACAATCTGGTTCCACCAAAAAATCTCCTTCGGGTTCCACCTGCACGTCATTCCAATTTATAACATAAGTAGCATCATGTACATATCTTTTTAAAACCTAAATATGAAAAACATTATGAACTTTAAGATTTGGTGGGAAGGCCAATTGGTATGCCACCGATCCAACTCTGGACAGTATTTCTAAAGGCCCAGAGTACATGGGTGCTAGCTTAGCACAACTCCCTAACTTTAAAGATCTCTTTTTAGGTTTTACCTTAATGAAAACATGTTCGCCCACCTGGAACTCTTTTTGAGTTCATTTAAGATCCGCTTGATTCTTCTGTCTGTCTTGTGAAACCTTCTAATTACCTTGTACCTGCTTCACAGTTAATTCCATCTCCTTTAATAACTCAAGTCCTAGTATTAACCTGTCAATGGGGTTGCTCCATGAGATGGAAGTATTGCATTTTCTGCCATAAAGAATCTCAAATGGGCTGAATTTTGATGAATATTGGTAGTGGTTGTTGTACGCAAACTCAACCAAGTGTAAGTAGTCCTCCCATTTACTTGGTTGTTCTCTAACGTACATCCTTTACATATCTTCCAAGATATGATTTACCATTTATGTCTGCCCATCCGTTTGTGGATGAAAATATGTAATGAAATTTAAAGTAGTATTTAAACCTTTAAATAAATATTTCCAGAAGTTTCCCGTGAATTTAGAGTCCTTGTCAGAAATTATAACTTTCGAAATTCCATGTAAACGAAAAATTTGTTTCATAAATATTTCAGCTATATTAACAGCCTTATGAGTGGTCTTTACTGGTATAAAATGGGATGCCTTACTAAGTTTGTCAACAACTACCATTATAGAAACATTCTGGTTTTGATTTCTAGGAAAACCTGTAATAAAATCAATGTTGATTATTTCCCATTTCCAGCTAGGAATTGGTAACGGTTGTAATAACCTGGCTGGATGTTGATGTTCAGTCTTAACCTATTGACATTCAAAACATCTAGCAATATATTCTGCCAGCTCATTCTTCATATTCGACCAAAAATAATCTTTTCGTAACATAGTTATTGTCTTTTGGTAGCCAGGGAGTCTCGAATAGGGAGTCTTATGTATTTCATTTAAGATTAGCAACTTAACTTTAGGTATGTTAGGTACATACAATCTGTTTTTATAAAGTATTAACCCCTTTTCATTTAGACTGTAACTTGTACTTAAAATTTGAGTTACATTTTCATCCAATTTTACTCCTTCTTCGAGCTAATATTCTAAATCTATTTTGTAAGTATTGATTGTTGCCATAAAATTTAATCTTACATTTCTGCTCAAAGCGTCAACTACCTTATTTTCCTTCCCCTTGATATGTTGGATCTCGAAATCGTACTCGCTAAGGAAATCTAGCCACCTAGCTTTCCATGCGTTTAAATTTGGCCAATCCAATAGATACTTTGAACCCTTATTATCCGTCATTAAAGTAAATTTTCTCCCGATCAAGTGATGGCACCACATCTTTAATGGATGTATCATGCCATCCAAGTCTAGATTGTAAGTAGAGTAATTTTTCTCATGAATTTTAAGTTTCCTGGACTCGTACGCTATGACGTGTCCTTCTTGAGTTAAGACTCCACCAAGGCCATCGTTGCATGCATCAGTGCATACAACAAAGTCCTTGTTAGGATCCGCAATTCTTAAAATCGGTGCAGTAGTTAACAATCCCTTTAATTTCTTAAAACTCTCTTCACATTTTTGATCCCATACAAACTTCTTTCCTTACTTCTGTAGAGAAGTTATGGGATTTGCGATCCTTGAGAAACTCTTAATGAACCTTCGATAATAACCGGTGATCCCCATGAATGATCGTACATCAGTCACATCCTTTGGGACCAAACAATCATGAATTGCTTCTATTTTATCTAGATCAACTGAGATCCCATTTTTAGTTATTACGTGACCCAAGTATTGTATTTTATCTTTGAAGAAGTCGCATTTATTGAACTTGGCATAAAGCTGATGTTTCCTTAACACTTGTAAAATGATTTTTAAATGCTCTTCATGCTCTTCTTTAGTATTAGAATAGATTAAAATATCATCAATAAAAACTACCACAAAATTATCTTGATATTTATGTAATACATTGTTCATTAAACACATGAAGACTATCAGGGCACAAGTTAACCCAAATGGTAGGACAACAAACTCATAGTGACAATATCAGGTCCTAAAAGTTGTCTTGAAAATATCCTCATCCTTAATCTGAACTTGATGATAACAAGATCTTAAGTCAATTTTTGAAAATACTGTTGCTCCGCGTAGTTGATCGAACAGATCATCTATGCGGGGCAATGAGTATCTATTTTTAATTGCCATCTTATTAAGCTGACGGTAGTCAATGCATAAGCGCAGAGTACCATCCTTCTTTTTAACAAAGATGACCGGTGCTCCCCAAGGAGACACGCTTGGTCTTATATACTTCTTAGATATCGATTCTTTTAATTGCAATTTTAGTTCATTAAGCTCCAGGATGTTCATTTGGTAAGGATCTTTTGAGTTGGGCATTGCACCAAGTACTATCTTAATAGTGAAATCCAACTCCCTTTTCGGAGCAATCTCGAAATTTCCTTTGGAAATACATCTGAATATCCTCTCAGAATTGGTATATCTTCTAATTTTAGTTTGTCTTCCTTATTGATGTATTCTTCATTAGTTATAGTTACAGTAAAAGATTTACACACCTTCCAAACAACCCTTTTTAGTTTTAAGGCATAAATCTGTCTGATTGTTGTTTTCCTAGGGATTCCTTTTACTGTTACCGTTTATCTTTCGTTATTTAAACAAATAAAGGTTTTACCAAAACAATTTAACACTACTCGATGTTGTTCCAACCAATCTATTCCAATTAATACGTCATAGGAGCCTAACGGGAGTACATTCAACTTTACAGAAGTTTCATACTGATTCATAAATAATGTATAGTCTTTCACAAAATCAATTACTCTTCTTTTTACTCCTGTAGCTAATTGAACTGGCCATGAATTTGCAAATTTCTCTACTAGTAATTTACTTTTCTCTACTAAAATAGGAGATACATAACTCAGGATAGCCCCTGGGTCAATTAAAATAGAAATGGGTTTATGGTTCAACATACCTTCTACTTCCACCATGGAAGTCTGATATTCAAACTGTCTGTTTTCCAGCGCTGCATTGATTCTGGGTATCCCTCTCGCTAAATCGCCAATCGTTGTTTCTTCCTACACAGTATGAATGTTGTTGACGGTATTCTTTCTATTAGGGCATACTAATGCATAGTGAGGTACCTGACATTCCCAAAATTTTACCTGTTCCTTACGTTCGTTATTTTTAACATAGTTGTTGTGATTATTTGTAAATTCTTTATTTCTTGTGACAGTAGGGTTTTGTTGTGGGTTAACTTTTGAATTACTTTCTTGAAAATTTTTGTTAGGAAATTTGTGTGAGTTATTATGCCCAAAATTTCGATTAGGTGTGAAACCTTTCTTTCTTTGCTCAAAATTATTAGACCTTTTTGCTTTCCAATTTGGCATGTTCTCCCTTTTGTGATTCTGCTCATAGCAGAAATTTTCTTTTCGCATGGCCTCTTCAAGGGTCTTGGGATTATCATACTCAATTCTGTCCTTAATATGAAAAGGTAAACAACTCAGAAAACATTGTACTTTGGTTTTTTTATCAACAATATGGGGCACATATCGCAGTAAGCTCAGACATTTACTATTTAACTCTTTCATACTCATGGTTCCCAACCTTAGATCATAAAATTCTTTAGCTCGTTCTTCGTAATATTGCTCCGACAGAAATTTCTTTTTAAAGTACTTTTAAAAAGTGCTCCAGTTTATATTCTTCTCTTTTATGCATTTAACTCGTTTTATGTCTTGCCACCAAATATTAGCTTTTCTAGTTAAGTTATAAATTGTCATTCTTGCTTTTAACTGATTAGAATAGTTATATATCTGAAAATACTTTTTGATTTCGGACAGCCATGCTTTGGCTTCCTCTCCTTTTTCTGTTTCGCCATTAAAAGTTGGTGGTTTAATCTTTTTGAACTCTTTAGAAATCTCTTCATAGGGCATGTACTTCTTCTTTCTAGGGCGATAATTACTCTCACTATGTTGATAGGACGTAGTGTCAAATTCTACATGTTTATCTTTTTTTTTCATTATGAAACGTTTACAACGGTATTTGATTCAGCTCCTCCTAAGCTCTTTGGATTCTCTCATTTTCTTTTTTAACAGTCTCCATTTTAATTTTTAAATCCTTAACTATTTGCAGTAATTTAGATGAATTATTAGTTATATCTTCTTTAACAGGTTCTCTCCCAAAGTTATTTTGTTCATTTAATGGGGACCTCTCTTCAGCATACTCTTCAAGTCCTTCCATACCTGTAAATCTAATTCAGAAAATATATTCTAAACAACAACATTTAAAACCATAAATCAGTATCCATACTTTCAATTTACTTTTTGTTTACGTGCATGGATCCACTTTAGGCCTAGTGTCTAAACGTGTGCTCTGATACCATATGTAACATCCCCAAAATTCACAAAATTTAAAAAAAAAATTATGTAATAATAAATGCTAAATCCTAACCAGAATGCTAGTTCCATGGTTAAATTTAATATGGTTGACAGATAGTTTATAAAGACATGACATAAAACAAAAACTTAGGAGTTACAATTCTTGACTAACTGTAACTATAATATTAAAGAATTACTTACTAACTTATAATACACCAGCTACTAACAGTATTCAATTTGTGTTGTTTTTTTCAGTCTTGAAATTTAATGAGTTAGAAACTTATTGAATTATGATCAATTGTTTAATTTCCAGCATGTGTATGATTCTGATAGGTGTTTTCTTGTCTTACTAAAGGGGCTTGAGGTTAGCCCGAGGATTACTTAGCTTTTTTAAAGCTAATGCAGATTCGATGCTTGTACAGTTGTCACCGGTAAAAGATTTCTTCCAGATTACGATGTAAGGTATTAAAGCTCTGAAGACTAAAGGGTAAGTTAGGAAAAAAACCTTAAACTCTTTTTATTGTCTAGATTATCAATGTGGAAGATTTTCCAGGACTAAAGCAACGACTGCTCTTCCTAGGTAACAAATACAATTGGTAGTGATGATCAGTTGTTTTGATACAATTAAATTATGGTATGAAGTCATTCAACATGTTTTTTGTTGAATGCAACCATATGAGTCTAAAAACTTTCTCCAAGTTTGACTACTATGCACTAGGCCATGTTAACCTAGAACTTCCTAAGTCCCTAGATACCATTATTAATTTTTTTCTGTTTGCACTAGAACTCATTGCAAAGAAATATATAAACTAACCTAGGCACTTATATTCTATGCATACCATATGAATCAACCTAGGTATAACATTTATCATTAATTAGATGGCTTATAAAACAAACCTAACTATATATATAACTACACCAACCTAGTTATATATAAATGGGTATAATAATTACACCTGCCTAGACATATAACCAAAGCATAGAAATAATATCATGACCTAGTTAAAAACTTCACAATGCATATAAAGAAACTATAATCTAGCTCAAGCTTCATCATACCAAACAATAATTTGTTTAAACTACAACAAAGGTAATAGTATTACTTTGCACATTATAACTTGTATATTATAAACCAAAGTAATGGTATTACTTTGTATATAATGCAGGGTTTAACGTGGAGATTTCAAACTATATCAAAACCCCAAGAATTTCGTTTGACGTGGAATCCATGTGGTGGACTTTCGTTGGATGGAGGGTTTTGGCAATTAAACCCTAGCATTTACATTAGCTTGGCTCTAAATGCGTTCTTTTATTTTCACATCTATTTGTTGGATGGAGAAAAGAGCCGACAGGCCCTCGACCTTCTCGGTCTCGGCAACACTTGTCACTTTGTAAATGTTTGTGTCCCTAACAGTTATGGAGTTATGGTTCTTTGCCACAACTGCTTCCTTTGAGCTAATCGTTAAAGTCGTGGTCTCTTCTTGTATTATTGTGGCGTTTAGCAGGTTTTTTGTTGGGCTCTTCGCCACTAACACTTTCTTGAGCTCAACATTTACACAGAGGTTTCTTTTGTTTTCCCAAGGTGTTAACATACCCGAAGATCTAGTTCTATACCACGACCGTGAGCTAAAAATGATTATACTGGTAAGATGTTTTGAAACCTTCCAGCAACTTTATTTTCTTTTATTTATCTATCAACTTGAGGCCAAATACTAACTATTCAATGCGCATGCTCGCTGTAGGTGAAGAACTAAACAATGTACAGTCGAAAATGAAGGCGTTTGCTCAGAATTTGAAGGGTATGAGCTCCATAGGATCGGTAAGCCTCGATTTCATCCCTGTGGTGCCCTTCGTTGTTGAGTTTGCAGTGATGATGATAGTAAATGGTGTTCAAAATACTTGTTGTAGATTTCATTTTGGAGAAAAGGAGGAGGAGGCTGTATGGCTATTTTTAGTTATAACCCTTGGGTTTTTGAAAAAGAGCTACGGCTATTGTAATAAGATGATTTAGGGTAATATTATTATCATTCCATGGTTTTATAAACAATTTGTTTAATACTGTAAAAAAATTTGCTTTGAAAACCTTCTCGGCCAATGAAACTCCTTCATGGCTACACATAAGTTATTGCATTTTGGTTTTATAAAAGTGGCGAATGTAATGTTTAAAATAATGATAAAATAAAACTCTATTTTGGTATGAGGGCTTTCGGCCAGTGTGTAAATAATTATTAGCATTGTTTTCTTTTGTAAATTCGGTTTCAGAGAGCATTACGTTTTGATAAATATTTTTTCTGTTATGATACAAATAGTGTAATTTATGATACGACTGCGAATTGGTTCAAGCCATTGGCAATATTTTAATTGTTTGGAAATCTATTTGTAAAAGCTGTTCTATAAGTACTCAACCTAGGGTTTTGCTTTTTCTTTTAATAATAGTTTTGTTATTTAAGTTAATTTCATAATTTCGATTCTGGGTATAAATAATAATTGAATTATAATAGTTTTTCTTTTTAAATGGAAACACTGGAATCTATCCTTGATTTACTTAATTTGTTGGATAAAATATAAGCATTAGATTGTATCTTAAGTGTACAGTTTGACTAAATAAACTAATTGCTAGTTGAGGTAAACCTCTTGTTTGGTAAAAAGGTTTGTATGACTGAGTAGGGTTTAGAAGGATAGTTTATTATCTTAGCAATAATATTAAATTTATTCTGTATGTTCACAATTTTTGTTTCTTAAGTACTTAAGGTACTATATTACAATAAATATTATAAAGTTTACCTTTTTCAGTCTGTTAGCTTCTCATTATGAACTTACTGTGTTGATGTTTAAAAGGAACAGTTTGGGGTTTTAACTGAGCATTACTTCTTATAAAATATAATACTTGTTTTTGAATTAGGTATTAATGTATTAAAATAAATAATTAGTTTTCTTTGCTAAATGTAATTACTTTAATTGTATTACTGCACTATTTATATATTATAAAATACACAATTATTGTTTGTGTATTAACAGTTTTACCGTAATAGACTCTATAAGTATCTTTAGAGGTTTTTATGTATGAAAATTAAGACCTAGAAATGGAATTAATATGGTAAATAGTTGGTAAAACAACCGTAAAAGATTTTAAAGTTCAAACAACTACTTGAAGATAAAGCTGGTAATCTTATCAGAGGAAGATTGTTACTTAACTTCAATGGAAAATTTACAGCTAGATAGTAGTTCAAATTTATTTTTACTCAAGTAATCATTCCTATCTACAGCTAAACAATCCTTTTGTACTAGAGTACTTCATCGCAAGATGAGTGAAAAATACAGAAAGGAAATTTTAATCATCTTTCCATCATTTCTAATTCTAGGTTCATTTATTCTGTTAAACATATACAAGTAATTTTCTAAATAAAATGCAGACTTAAACAATCTATTTGCAGCTACAAGTATCTAAGAAATAATAGTAACACTAATCTTGACTACTTTCATTCCAGTACTTTTACTTGCATAAAGATAAATAAGATAACACAATGGAACCTGGTATGTAGCAGAGACAAACAACCCAAGGAGCCCATTCCACCCAAACGTTTCCTGAAGATAGCTCAACTGCTTGTCTTAGGACCCCCGAGCTTGTCTACCGAACCACCAGATTGAAAGTACTGTGTGAGGAAATGGGATTAAATACCCCTGCAACTCAACATAAGTATTTAGCAGTAGTAATTTCTGTCCTCGGCAGTAAATAATTCAGCTAACAAGCTGCACTAGTTCTGAAAATAGTCTTAATCACTCAATATACTTCTGCCTTTCCCCTCATTGAATCTCTTGTGCATCTTTCTCAACTCTAGAAATTTCACAAGATAATGATTGAACAGCCTCATGCTAAATTTGATGGATAGATATATGCATGTCTAGGTCTTTTTGGTTAGTTTTTTTTCAATTAATGAGCCACCTGCTTTGTTCCACTTTCTTGGGGAACATGACCACAAAATTACGGAAGTTTCCCCCCACAACAACTAGAAGTGGTTGAGGATGCTGCCATGTGTCAGATTGCTCTCACCCCAGTCTATTCCTCATAGTGGGTCAGTGGACACTCATTCAACATCCTCCTTAGGTTATTTGGCTCATCTTTTATTTGTTAACTGATAAAATATTCAACATAATTAATTACAGTCATCCTTGACCCCACATGGTCAATAGTCATAAACTTTACAATTAAAGTAAAATATAATGTTTCCTTAAACATAAAATGTTATTGAAATTGGGGTACGTGACATGAACTGTGCACATAAATTCCCTATACCTTCACCTTGAAATCTGTGCCGACAAATGGTCCAAAAATCTACTGTGGGTTCAATTTTTCATGGTTTTTATAAGGTTTTTGGGTGGTTTTTTGGGTGCGGCTGGAGGACCAGATGCCCTTTTGGCCCCCCAAACCCCACCCACAACTTTTAAATAAAATCCATCAAATTCCACCCAACAAATGGGCTTTGGCATGGTGTTAAAGTTATTGGAATCTTAGGGCAGAGGTCCCAGGGTCAAACCCACGTGTCTCTCCCCTTTCCCCGCAATTATGATATTGTATATCGTGATAAGGTTTCACATGGTTATGGTTAGGGTTGTGTGGTAAAGTTAATATGGTTCCATGTTAACCTTGCTGAACTCCAGTTTGTCTTTATAAAAGTTAGGCAAGCAACTTAGAAACCTTTTTATGAAGCAATGAGGAAGGCCAAAATAACGTATGACCAATCCAAGAGTAAAAGTGAAAATCCTTTTAGATTCAAAAGAAAAGATGGAAATGGTTTTAAGAGAAGAGAGTTCAAACCTTTTAATAATAAACATAAAAGTTTCTGGAAGAATACCTTTAAGGACAAACAACCAACAATAAGAACATAATATAAACAACCTATGAGAACTGTTGAGTATAAAGATACTACTTTTAATAGGAAAAGTGAATAAATAAAAAGAGAACCCTTACAGTGTTTGGGTTGTGGGGGGAGTCAATTCTATCGGGATTCTCATCAAAAAAAGGATAATCAGAATTTTCACATAGTTCGAGGGGCAGCCATAGTGGGAGAAGTTGCTCGGAACATACCGCAGATTAGCGCATCGCTGGACAATTATCAAGCGGATTATTAGCCCTCCATGATTGAGGTAGATGGTAAGATCCTTGACAAACCTATTTCTATATTAATTGATTCTGTTTATACCCTAATTTATATATCTCCTAAGTTAGTAGATTTGTGTAAAATGAAAAAATATGATTTTGAAAAATCGTGGTTAGTGCAATTAGCCACCAGAACAAAAAGAAAAGTAACTAGTTTTATTTCTAGTTGTGAAGTTCATATGCAAGATTTGATTACAAAAGAAGACTTGAATGTTTTACCATTAGGATCTTACGATGTACTTATTGGCATTGATTGGCTAGAAAAACATAAAGTTGTGCTAAATTGTTTTGAGAAAACTTTTGATTGTATTGATGAAAATGGTGGAAGTAAAATGGTTAGAGGGATTCCAAAGAAGGTTCTTACTAGGAAAATTTCTGCCTTGCAATTGAAAAAGTGTGCTAGAAAAGGATGTAGGATTTTTGTTGTACACATCACCGAAACTAATGATAAATAAACAAAACCTAGACTAGAGGATCTCCCCTTCTTAAATGATTTTAAAGACGTCTTTCCAGAAGAGATACTGGGACTACCTTCGAGGAGGGATATTGACTTTACCATTGAATTGGTGCTTGGAGCAGTACCCGCCTCGAAGACACCTAATCAAAGGAACACACCTGAGTTGATAGAATTAAAATTACAATTACAAGAGTTAATAGATAAATAATATATTAGACCGAGTGTGTCTCCATGGGGAGCATCTGTCCTATTTGTTAAAAAGAAGGATGGCACATTGAGGCTCTATATCAATTACAGACAATTAAATAAAATGACAATTAAGGATAGATACCCTCTTCCCCGCATTGATGACTTGTTTGACCAAGTACGGGGAGCATCGGTGTTCTCTAAAATCGACTTGAGGTTTGGTTACCATCAAGTAAGAATTAAGGACGAGGATGTCCATAAAATTGCATTCAGAACAAGGTACATAAATTATGAATTCTTGGTAGTACCATTTGTCTTGACCAATGCCCTAGCCACGTTCATGTGTTTAATGAACAGTGTTCTTCACAATTTTTTAGATAAGTTTGTAATAATATTTATTGATTATATATTAATATACTCTAAAAACTAAGAAGAGCATAAAGAACATTTAAAACTAGTCTTGCAAACCTTAAGAGAACATAAAATTTATGCAAATTTTAGCAAGTGTAAATTCTTTCAAGATAAAATTCAGTACCTAGGTCATGTAATAACTAAGGAAGGTATTTCATTGGGCCCAGATAAAATCAAGGCAATCAATGATTGGCCAGTTCCTAAGGATGTAGCTAGGATTCAATCCTTTATGAGAATCATGGGTTACTATCGTAGGTTCATTGAGGGGTTCTCCAGAATTGCTTATCCAATAACCACACTTCAAAAGGAAGGAAATAACTTCATATGGTCTAACAAATGTCAAGAAATCTTTGAAAAACTTAAGCACTTACTAACCACCGCACCTATTCTCAGGATTGCAGATCCATACAAGGATTTCATAGTATGTACGGATGTCTGTTTAGAAGGATTAGGTGGTGTGTTATTACAAGAGGATTATGTAATAAGTTACGAATCAAGAAAACTTAAAAATACATGAACTAAACTATGCAACACATGACTTGGAGTTAGCTACTATAATACATGCTTTGAAGATGGAGACATTACTTAATAGGAAGAAAATTTACCTTAATGTCGGATAACATAAGCTTAAAATACTTATTTGATGAACAAACTTAAATGCTCGCCAAACAAGGTGGTTATCCTTCTTGAGCGAGCATAATTTTGAAATTAAACACATTAAAGGAAAAGAGAACAAAGTGGTAGATGCCCTGAGTAGGAATGCCATTCCACTTTGTTTAGCTGCTTTCAGCAGTTATAAAACAAATCGCGAAAATTTAATAAAATAAGCAGCTAAAAATGATGAAGCCTTACTTAAAAGATTAAAGAACAATTGGAAATAGATGATAAGGGAAATGACTCACCTTATTCGATAAGCTCAGAAGACTTGTTAGTTTATAAAAGTCGATCATATATACCAGATTCTGAAGAAGTTAAACGGCTAATTCTAAATGAACTATAGAAGAAACTGTATTCTGAACATCCAGGATACCAAAAGATAATAACGAAGTTAATAAAAAGCTATTATTGGCCTAACATGAAGAATGACGCTGCAAATTACCTAGCTAGGTGTATTGAATGTCAACAAGTAAAAACTGGACATCAAAATCCTGTCGGGTTATTGCAAAATGGAAATGGGAGATAATAAGCATGGATTTTATAACAGGAGTACCTAAAACAAACAGACAACATGACTCAATAATGGTAGTTGTTGATAAGTTAAGTAAAGATGCGCACATCATACTTGTAAAATGTACCTTCAAAGCCATTAATACAGCTGATATTTTTATGAAATACATATTTCGATTACATGGTATTCCAAAGGTTGTGATTTTTGATAGTGATGTGAAATTTACTGGTAACTTTTGGAAATCCTTGTTTAAAGGTCTAGATACATAACTGAATTTTAGCACTACTTATCATCCTCGAACGGATGGACAAACTGAAAAAACTAGTCAAATATTAGAAGATATGTTGCAAATGTATGTAATGGATAAACCAGGTAAATGAGAAGAGTATTTGCATTTAGTAGAATTTTCTTATAATAATGGGTATCAAGCTTCATTCAAAATGAGTCCATTTGAATTTTTGTATGGCCAGAAATGCCGCACTCATGTGTCTTGGTATAACCTTGCTGACAGGATTGTTCTAGGACCAGACATATTAAAAGAAATGGAACATATGGTGAAAGAGGTGCAACAAAACATAAAAGTTTCCCAGGATTGGCAAAAAAGTTATGCATATTTAAAATGAACTCCAAGAGAGTTCAAAGTTGGTGATCATGTATATCTAAAGGTAAAGTCAAAGAATAGTTCTTTGAGTTTGGGAAGATGTTCCAAGCTGGAACCAAGGTATTGTGGACCTTTTGAAGTGTTAGCTAAGATAGGGCTGGTAGCCTATCAGCTTGCACTTCCACCTAATATAAAAGTACACGATGTATTTCATGTTTCATTGTTAAAAAAATATATACATGATGCTACTCATATAATTGACAGGGATGTGATTCAGGTAGAACTCGAGGGCGAGTTCTAGACTGAACCTTTCCGCATTCTAGATAGGAAGGAACATATGCTTCAGAATTGAGCCATCGTTCAAATAAAAGTGCAATGGAAGCACTTCAGCCCTGAAGAGGCAACTTGGGAAATGGAGTATAAAATGCGGGAAGCATATCCCTCCATGTTCTAGAATGAGCAAGGGAGCTCAGAATAAAAAGAAAACTAAGGACGGTGTTAAGAATAAAGTGGGGAGAAATGTAATACCCCATGACATTGATTTTATTTTCATGTTCTGAAAATTATTTTTATTATGTAATGAGTTTTGAAACTCAAAGACTAAAATGACATTTGCACAACCAAACATTTTTATTTATTTATTAATAAAGAAAGTAACTCTTGGAGAACTCAACTACATGAGGGGACACCAACTACATGAGTTTTTAGCGTTGGAGATTGTATGCCGATATGATGAATAAACTGTTAGTGATTATCGCTTGAGATCTTTAATTAGATTTGGAAATCGTCGTTTTCTTAATCAATGTCTCTAGGATTCCATAAGATCATGAACTAGGAACATATGGTTCTTTATCCTTCTAAAATGGTGAGCTGCTTGCACAGATTACATTGAACAAGGAGCTTCCTATCAGTTGAGTCTTTCCTTCTTTTGAATTTTTTTTTCACTGCTATAGAAATCTTCACGCCCGATTTTTTGCATGCTCAGAGTTTGCACCTATGGTGGACTCAGGAGACATCATGAGATAGTTGAATTGTGAGTCGTCCAATGAGGTTTGTCCAGAGTGCTTTAGGCTTTACCTTCACCTTAGTCTGCTATTTGTTTTTAATTCTTTTTTTAACCGCCAGTCTTTTGTTTTGGTTGAACGACGACCGGTCCAACGGGTTACTTTTAGTTAAACAAAAATATGTAAATTTATTGATCATGGGATTGATGATCATATATAACTTACCTTGGCATCTATTTCATGCATTGGTAATGCATGGTTTGTGGCTCTGTTAGTGAAAGCAAAAAATCACCCTCTTATTTAGTTTCTGATTTATATGGTGTAAATCTGTAGCAGCAATAGGATCTAAATGTTTGGCCACTGGAAACATATTTCAATTGAATATGCTGACCATCATTTTTTTAAATGGACCGCCTATCCTACAATGAAGGACGTTTTAACTAATCTCTGTTCATTTTTCATACCAATGACATGTAAAATGAAAAACAGTTGGGCCTTTTTCACTTTTCAATAAGGTATGGAAATATCCAGATCTGAAATTCTTTTACTTACAGAATGCCTCAGTAAATGGTTGTTTCTTTTACCTCTCCACCTTCTTTTTACCAATAGCCATCAAATATTTCGCTTCAGCCTTGGACAGTTTAACCGAGCAATCGGTGTTATCCACTCAAATGGCACTTCTCCGTCCGAGTGCCGACATTTCCCATGTTGGCACACAAAAGGACATTTATGGATTGAAGGTTGCCTAAAACACTATAGATGGGCATTTTATGAAATAAATTCATTATCCATCTAGATTTCCATTTTTACCTTTGAATATGTCAATTGCTATACGCGCCTTTTCCTATATGCAACCCGCGTACGTACGCAACTTTTCCTACTGCATGTCGCGTACTGTACGCGAGTATTTGTAGTTGCAACCCACGTACAGATCTGTACGCGGGCTTCCCTTAGAGCAACTAGCGTGTCATACGTGGGTTGCCAATATCAATACCTACGTATGCTTTCCTTTGACATTAAAAATAATAAATCGTGATTATTTGAGATTTGCTAAGCCCTTAACTATAACCATCTTAACTATCTCAACCTCCTCAACCCTCGAAACTACCTTATTTCACTAAGTATAAATAAAGGCCTTGGGGAGGGTATTAATCAATCATACTTGGAGAGCAAAGTTATGTTGGTGGTGTCTATTTAGAAGTATTTGGAGCAGCGGAACTCAGAATCCTTTAGTTGCAGAGGAGTCCTTGTCTCAAGCGCTGGGTTGTAATCTTAACTCATTCGCTATTGCTAATAAAGAGAATCCTTCTTCCAAATGTGTTTGAATGTCTTTCATGTATCATGGTTTGATGAATATTTATGATTAATCACTCTATATTTTGTTTATCTAACCTGACCTATATACATGTATAAGCTTGCACTTGGAGGATTTTCTCTTTACAGGTGAAAGAGAAACATCCCTGAAAGCTTTGGAGGAGAAGCAGAGCGGAAGAGGACAAAGCTAGGATCAACTGTCGTGAATCGAGTGAGTTTATCTTATCTTATTTTTTCCTTTCTGTACTCTAAATTTGATTGCCTATAAGTTTTATGAGTATGTTGGTAACCCCAAACCTTCGGTTATAAGGTGTTTATTCCTGTACAACAGAACTGGCGACTCTGCTGGGGAGCCCAGACTGATGTAGGTTATTTCTGTCACCCTTGACCAGTCTTTGCCTTGAAGTTTGTGTGTGGTATTTTATCTTGCTTCATGCTTACCATAGTGTTTGAAGGCCTTGTGGATTTTCCTTCCTTTTGAGAAAAAATTTGTACCTGTACGCGGGTTGCTCTCATACATAGTTGCGTATAGAGGCCTGCATACGCAGGTTGCTCTTGTTAGGGTTAACCTTGACTTGAGATAGAGTCAAAGGTGGTTAGGTCTAGCACATGGTTTGGGCACATGGTTTGTTGTAGCCCATGGTATTGTCCCATGGTATTGCATGTGTTAACCTTGACTTGAGATCGAGTCAAAGGTGGTTAGGTCTAGCACATGGTTTGGGCACATGGTTTGTTGTAGCCCATGGTATTGTCCCATGGTATTGCATGTGATTAAGCCTTTATAAGGCTTGAGGAGGATCCATTATAATTGTACTGGATGTGGGCATTGTATTGTACTGGAAGAGAGACTGTGAGAGCCTGAAGAGGAAGTGCAGCGGTTTTGCTGCAGGGTGTATCCCTTCATCTTTCTGGACTGCAATAAAAGGACTGGCAAAATTTCTTTGTGGACGTAGCCCATTGTTTGGGTGAACCACGTTATATCTGTGTCTCTCTGTACTGTTTTAATTTGTTTTGCATCTTGTTTATTGATTTAACTATATATCTGCTATTGCTCTGTAGTCCTGCTTTCTAACAATTGGTATCAGAGCCAAAAGGTCTATTTGGTTTGTAAACTCACAGGAAAGAAGGGTTCCTAGTTCAAGTGGGAGCAATGGCGGAAGAAGAAAAGTTTAGGGTTGATAAATTTAACGGCCAAAACTATCAGTTATGGAAGATGCAAATGGAGGACTATCTGTACCAGAAAGATCTATACCTGCCGTTGGGCGGAAAAGCAAAACAGCCAGCGGGTATGAAGGATGAAGAATGGGAGGTTCTTGATAGAAAGGCACTAGGAACAATACAGTTGTGCCTGGCTTCATCGGTGGCCTTCAATATTTCAAAAGAAATAACAACAAAGGGTGTGATGAGCGCATTGAGTAAGCTCTACGAAAAACCCTCGGCTTCTAACAATGTATTTTTAATGAAGCGTTTATTTAATATGAAGATGTCAGAAAGTGGATCTGTTGCTGACCATTTAAATGAGTTTAATACACTTGCCAGTCAGTTAAGTTCTATAAAAGTGAACTTTGATGATGAGGTTAGGGCTCTTCTAATCTTGTGCTCATTGCCAGAAAGCTGGAATAGCTTGGTCATGGCTGTAAGTAACTCTGTCCCTAGTTCAAACACTCTTAAGTTTGATGATGTTCTTAGTGTTATTCTTAGCGAGGAAATGCGAAGGAAAAGCACAGGTGAGACATCAAGTAATGCGTTGACCATGGAGAGCAGAGGGAGACAAAACGAGAGAGGAAGGAGCCCAGGAAATTGCGGCAAGTATAAAAAGGGAAGATCCAAGTCTAGATTCGGAAAAATAGAATGCTGGAACTGTGGTAAGAAAGGACATCTAAAGAAAGACTGCAGAGCACCAAAGAAGAA
>LPNX010596672.1:584258-643466 GCA_001517045.1 Pseudotsuga menziesii
AATGGGTAGTAGATTCAGGGGCTTCATGTCATTCTACACCCCATAGGAAATTCTTTTATGATTATGTTCAAGGTGATTTTGGGCATGTGTTATTGGGGGATGATGAACCATGTATAATTGTTGGAAAGGGTAAGGTACGGATCAAACTAAATAATGGAAATGATTGGTTGCTAAAGGATGTAAGGCACATTCCTGCTATGAAAAGAAATCTGATCTCAATAGGGCAGTTGGGAGATGGCGGCTGTTTGTCTACGTTTGGAGAAAAGTGGTGGAAGGTTACTAAAGGATCAGTGGTAATTGAAAAAGGAGATAGGATAGGTACGTTATATTTATGTCCTCATAACACTGATTATTCTATTTATGTAGCTTCCATAGAAACAGGTGTAGCGTTGTGGCATCATAGGCTTGGCCACATGAGTGAGAAGGGGATGCAGATTCTCCACTCAAGGAAACTGCTTCCAGATCTGAAGCAGGTAAGTTTGGAATTTTGTGAGAACTGTGTTTATGGAAAATAGAAGAGAGTTATATTTCTCAGGGTTGTGAAACAAAAGAAGAGTGAAAAGTTAGAGCTTGTCCATACAGATGTATGGGGACCATCTCAGGTACAATCTCTTGGTGGCTCTTGTTATTATGTTACTTTTATTGATGATGCAACTAGAAAAACTTGGGTTTATTGCATTAGACAGAAATCTGATGTGTTTGATACTTTTAAGAAGTGGAAAGCTTTCGCTGAGAATGAGACAGGAAAAAGGTTGAAATGTCTAAGATCTGATAATGGAGGCGAGTACTGCAGCAAGGAGTTTGATAGTTACTATTCACACAATGGGATTCGCAGAGAGAAGACAGTCCCTAGAACACCCCAAGAAAATGGCGTGTCAGAAAGGATGAACAGAATGGTCATGGAGCGTGCAAGGTGTATGAGATTGCATGCAGGGTTGCCCTTACAGTTTTGGGATGATGCTGTAAACACTACTGTTTATTTAATAAACAGAGGGCCTTCAAGCGCTTTGGATGGTGAAATTCTAGAGGAGGCATGGACAGGTAAATAGGTAAAATAATCATTTCTGAGAACTTTTGGTTATGAAGCATTTGTCCAAATTGATAAAGATGATAGAACAAAGCTTGAGGCTAAATCCAAGAAATGTACCTTTATTGGATACGGGGTTGATGATTTTCGTTATCGCTTATGGGATCTTAAAAATCGCAAAATCATTAGGAGTAGAGATGTAGTATTCAATGAAAAGGTCATGTACAAAGATCAGTTGCAGGAAAAGAAAGAAGAAAAGGAAAACACATAGTACACAGTGCTTGATGAAATCAAAGAAAATGAAGTTCCAAAAGCACCAGAAAATCCAGAGCAATAGCAGGTACCTAAAACTTCTGCAACTGTAAGAAGGTCTACCAGGTTAAGTAGACCCCCTGAATGATTCTCTCCTTCACTGTATTATTTATTGATGACTGATTCTGGTGATCCAGAATTTTTTGAAGAATCAATGCAAGTAGAAACTAGAAAGAAGCGGTACAAGGCTAGACTTGTTGTAAAGGGGTTTGCACAAAAGAAAGTTATAGACTTTGATGAAATATTTTCTCCTGTTGTTAAAATGACTTCAATTAGAACTATTTTAAGTCTAGTGGTGGTAGAAGGTTTGCATCTTGAACAATTAGATGTAAAAACAGCCTTTCTCCATGGGGATTTGGAGGAAGAGATTTATATGCAGCAGCCACAAGGGTATGAGGTCAAAGGGAAGGAGAATTTGGTTTGCAGGTTGAATAAGAGCTTGTATGGCCTGAAGCAATCTCCAAGGCAGTGGTATTTAAAATTTGATAAGTTTATGACAGAACAAGGTTATGATAGATGTCATTATGACCACTGTGTTTATTTCAAGAGGCTAGATAACGGAAGATATATTATCTTGTTATTGTATGTGGATGACATGCTTGTTGCAGGGTCTAACATGCAGGATATAAATGTGCTCAAAATAAAACTAGCTAAATCATTTGCGATGAAGGATTTGGGTGTTGCAAAGCAAATCCTTGGTATGAGAATAACAAGAGACGGGAAAAATTGCAAATTGACATTGTCTCAAGGTGAGTACATAGAAAAGGTGTTGCAGAGGTTTAGAATGCAAAATGCAAAACCAGTCAGCACACCTTTGGCAAGCCATTTCAAACTAAGCAAGCATATGTGTCCAAAGACACAGGAAGAGATAGATTACATGTCCAAGATTCCCTATTCATCAGTAGTTGAGAGCTTGATGTATGCCATGGTGTGCATAAGACCAGATATTGCACATGCAGTGGAAGTTGTGAACAGGTATATGAATAATCTAGGTAAAGAGCATTGGAAAGAAATACAGTGGATTCTCAAGTATTTGAGAGGTACCACTTCTCATGCATTATGTTTTGGAGGTTCAGACACTATTCTACAGGGATATGTTGATGCAGATATGGCTGGTGATAAAGACAGCAGGAGGAGCACCATAGGGTATGTGTTCACTGTAGGTGGAAAAGCAGTAAGTTGGATTTCAAAACTGCAACAGGTTGTTGCACTTTCAACGATGGAAGCAGAGTATGTTGTTGCTACAAAGGCTAGTAAGGAGATGATTTGGTTGCAGAGGTTCATGGAAGAATTGGGTAAGAAACAGGAGAATAGTAGGTTGTACAGTGACAACCAGAGTGCCATTCATCTTGCAAAGAACTCAGTCTTTAATTCAAGGAATAAACATATAGAACTCAAATACCACTTCATAAGATCTGTTCTAGATGAATAACTGTTAAAACTGGAAAAGATTCACACTAGCCAGAATCCTGCAGACATGTTGACAAAGGGAGTAACCAGAGAGAAACTGAGTTCCTGCTCGGTTTCTGTTGGCCTTAAAGCATGAAGGTGAAAAGAAGAAATTTTCCAAGTCCAAGGTCCAACAAGTGCAGTAGTGGTAGAGTTGCTGTGATTAGTCACCATGAAGGCACATGAAAAAATGTAATGGAGCGGTTTGCATGTAAATGGGCATATGGCTGTAAGACCTGGGAAGGCATGCATACCCCTGGTAACTCACCGGTAAAGTCAGGAGATAGACCTAGGTGATAGGGGGGGTGTATGTAATATTCCTCGATAAATACTTGAGGGGAGTTGGTGATTACTCCAAGTCAAGTTTATAGGGGGGATTGTTAGGGTTAACCTTGACTTGAGATCGAGTCAATGGTGGTTAGGTCTAGCACATGGTTTGGGCACATGGTTTGTTGTAGCCCATGGTATTATCCCATGGTATTGCATGTGTTAACCTTGACTTGAGATCGAGTCAAAGGTGGTTAGGTCTAGCACATGGTTTGGGCACATGGTTTGTTGTAGCCCATGGTATTGTCCCATGGTATTGCATGTGATTAAGCCTTTATAAGGCTTGAGGAGGCTCCATTGTAATTGTACTGGAAGTGGGCATTGTATTGTACTAGAAGAGAGACTGTGAGGGCGTGAGGAGGAAGTGCATCGGTTTTGCTGCAGGGTGTATCCCTTCATCTTTCTGGACTGGAAAAATTTCTTTGTGGACGTAGCCCATCGTTTGGGTGAACCATGTTATATCTGTGTCTCTTTGTACTGTTTTAATTTGTTTTGCATCTTTTTTATTGATTTAACTGTATATCTGCTATTGCTCCGCGGTCCTATTTTCTAACATCTCTCTTGGATAGTCGCGTACAGTACGTGAGTTGCCCTTATACACAGTCGCGTACAAGCCTAGAAATAGGGATTTTTGGGCTAGGGTTTTCTTGTCCCTGTCCTTTTGTAATTCCTGTTTGTTAGTTGGCCCTCTTTATAAACATTGTGCAGTCAGTTTTATGACCTTGGTGGCCACACCTTGTGCTTTCTTGTAAATCCCTTGGGTTTCTTTTGTTTGGATTGATTTTTGTTTGCATTTTGAAGTAGGTTGACCTGATTGGGTTATAGGTTGAAGTGTTTTGTCCGAATCAGTGATTAGGGTTTTGGGCAATGTTTTTCCAAACTATCTTTTGATAGTGGTTGGTTTTTCACTTACCTTTGCGAGTTTGCAGTGATTTCTTGTCATTGTACCCACCTAAGCTAGGGTTCCCAGTCTTCCCTTGTTGGTTGATTCTTGGTTTTATTGACCTGTTTACTCTAGTTTGCTTATTTTATACAGTTGATTTGATCCAAGTATACTCAATTTTTAGTGCATTTTAGGTGCATGGTAGTGTTTGAGCATTTTAAAAAAGTGGAAAGAAAAACATTTTCAAGCTTTTGCATAAGTAGTTTTCATTTCAGTTTTAAAATATAATGTCAAAAACTACAAAAACATAGTCTTAGTTTCTCTTTATCGTTTGCATTTGTTCATCAATCTATATTTACAAAAAGAAAAAGAAGTTTGCTTTAATAGTGTCAATTTGCTTTGAAAAAAAAAATACACCTTTATTTTTTTATTTCTTATCGAGTCAAAAACACTATAGTTCATCACTCCATTTCCTTCTGAGTAAGAAAAATCCCTTTAAAATGAACGCAATAATTAAAATTTACTAGTAATTTTTATTTTTAGGGGCCTTTCACCTACTAGCTTAGGCTAGATTTGTGGGATAGGAAGTGTAAACTTCCCATAAGTTTTAAAATTCAGACGTAGTGGACCATTCTTTAGGTAAATCCTTGTCTTTATCAATTGTATCTGGGAAGCTCCTCTCAAAAGGGAGTCAAGCACGAGGCCGTGTGGAGGCATTGGACTGAGGAGATAACCCTCTGATTCCTTGTCAAAACATAAATCAGGACTTTTACACATCTGGGGATTCTGTCCTAGACAGAGTTTCGGGCTCAGCTACCCTGCCCATGCGTACGATTCAGGCTTGCGACTGCCCCCCCAGACTGTTGGTATAGCTAAGGTAGCCTTTAGTCTCTTGACATTTAGGGTTCATACCTAGGTAAACCGAAAGGCTATTTCTAGTTCACCTTGGATGGGCTTGGAAGGTAACCCTTGTTGTAAGTGTGGGAGGGCGATGGGTGATTCCTCCGCTTGTGCCTAAGAACCACTTCAAGGATGCCAAGTAATTGTTATTCAGCTTTCTCCAGGAAAGCATATCTTTCACCCTTGTTGACTGTTTGAGGCTTTAGGAATTTTTTAGTGTGTGCTCTATGGTTTTTCCTGTGTTTAGTTGGAATTAGGGTTTGATTTGTTAAATTTTTAATCATGGAGGACCAACCTACAAGAAGGTCAAGAAGGTTACAAAACCTTCCTCCTCTCGTCACATTGGAACCTCCACCTCCATCCCAAAGGCAGAGATTGGACACGGACGATTCATTTGAACTGGTAGGAGTAAGTGAAGTTCTAGGTGAACCATCACTTATAGCTAACTGTCTTAATCTTGATACGGTTGAGATAGAATACTTGCAGACTGACGAGTTTGCAAGGAATTTTAACACACCCTTAATTGATTTAAACGATCCTATGATCGTTCAGGTTAGACCTTTTGATTCACCTGTTTTAGGTGTCCCTATGGGTAGGATTATGTCTTCTACAGGAGAAAGTTCTTTTGTGTTCACCTCAGCTGTTTCGGCTGAAGGGATACTACCTCCCCCAGTAAGTACCCCTAGATCTAGTATACCTTCTACGCCTTTGACTCCAGCGAGCCGGGTGGTCCAACCACCGGTTCACTCAAACTTAGTAGGTACTTCTAGTGATATGGTTACTGGGATTCCTAGTATACCTACTATTCCTTCCTCCTTCACATACACTACCCAGAGTGGTCCGGTAAGATCCTCGGCTTTCGTCCAAGGATTTCCTTGGAATGGGGGGCACATTCCCCCATCCACTCCATACATAGGCCCATCACCTTCTTATGTAGGAGTACAGTCTGGAAACAATACCTCTTATGGGAAAAGTTTTCGAACTCCGATTTCGGCCCCGTTTACGAGCTCTCCATTTTTGTTATTTAGCGAAGGGATACCGGCTCTTGTTTTTCAAACCCCAGTTTCGATTGGGACGACCCAAACTTCTTATACTACACCTCCCACTCACAACCTTGTGGATTACGAATGGAATCCATTTCAAAGTAATTTACCCACTTCGTAACCGATGGCAGGGGGCAACCCCACCTTTACCTATGGGCATTCAGGGGCAGGTCCCTCTAATCCCCAGAATGGCACTTTTAGTGCCCTGATTCGACCCAAGCTTCCATTCCTGGCAATGTTAAACTTACCAGATTTTTCTAAGTTGATGAATGACCCGATGAGGCATGACCCCTCATGGCCACCTGTCCCCACCAAATTGCCATCGGACATCCCTAAATTCGAGGGAAAAGTTGGTGAAGATCCTGGGGCTCATGCCACCACATTTCATTTATGGTGTTCTTTGAATTCACTGAATGAAGATTCAGTTAGGTTGAGGTTGTTCCAGAGAACCCTAACAAATACTGCAGCAAAATGGTATATTGAGTTACCTTCTGCTGCTTTCAGTAGTTTCTAGGACTTGGCTAGTGCATTTCTTAGCCACTTTCAGCTTCCGGTCCGATATGATTTTGGAATAGACTTGTTATCTACATTTAGGCAGAACAAGGCTACCCACATCTTGGAACATATCCAAGAGTGGAGGAGGTGAAAGAGCCTTATAAAAGCCACCATACCTCCTGAGTTCTTACTAGATTGGTTCCTTAAATCCCTGTTGCCCTACATATCTAAGGATGTATCCACCTCAGGAGTGACGAATGAAGAAGAAGCCATTCTCAGGGCCTAGCAATTGGATTTGATTTATTCACAATCTGGGATATTGTATGAGATTATCCCTGAGGAACCGAGGCCTACTCACAATGTGGAGAAGCCTAAGCCTGGACCCCATGTCGATGGTGTGGTTGGGTGCGTAAACTATCCCACCGTAGAGTCTTTGGCTAAGCAACTTCATCAGTTTCCCGTCAAGCAGTCTATGGCGGAGGAAGCAAAGGTTGCCCCCTCCCCCTAGAGTGCAAATTTTTTTGCATAGACCTCTCAGAAGGGAAATCAGTAGCCCGGTGGGAAGAAAAAGAGAGGAAAGAAAGGAGAGGGAAACCAAAACAAGCAGAAGCCCGCGAATAGTGCTGATGGGGGCAAGAAAGAAAAGAATAAGGTTAAGTTCCCGTGTAATTTGTGCCACGAGGATCACCTTACTCACCTTTGTCCCCTTATGGAACAAGCCCAGAAGCTGCTTAAAGCTCAACAATCGGCTATCCTGAAGGATCCTTTTCCCCAAGGACAGAACTCAACTTCAGCTTCTAATGTAGCAGGGGGCACTCAAAATTCCCCTGACCCAAACTATATCAACATGTTTCAATCTTCGACTTTGTTACAGACGAGGAATAAAAATTATGAGAAAGAGACTTCTGAGAAGCGTAAAGCTGTAGGTGAAACTTCTAACCCTCTCGCGATAGAGAATCTTGCTGAAACTATGCCGAAGATACCGAAAGGTGTCTTCAAAAAGAACTTGCATAACCCTAACGCTAGGGCTGCTTCAAACTACTATGTGGTTGAAGATTTAGCTCAAACCCCGTGTGTGATGTCAGCTTTAGAGGTGTTATAAAGTTGTCCCGCCCAGTGGGATGCCCTCTTAGCAGCTTTAGGCAGCATGGACTCATTGATTCTCATGGCGAAATTTCATTTGTCTGATGTTAAAATTCACCTACCTTACCATGTAACCTTATCAATAGATGTCATCCATGGTGGAAAGACCATTGGAAGGGCAGTTGTTGATGAGGGTGCTTCTACATGTGTTATATCCTTGACCTGTTGGAAAGATCTCACATCCCTAGAGCTGGTCCCGTCAAACACTCTACTTACTGCTTTCGATGGAAGGTCCTTCTGTCCGCATGGTATCCTGCTGGATTTTGAAATTAAGCTAGTAGGGAAAGCAGTGTCTGTTGAAGTGGACGTGATTGATGCACGTTTGGACTATAATTTTCTTCTGGGAAGAAACTAGACTTATGCGATGTCCGCTATAGCATCGACCGTCTTTCGTGTAGTGGTTTTTCCACATGAGGGAAAGTTGGTTACTATTGACCAACTTGATTTTACTCAAAAAGGCCATTTAGAGTCTAATCAGTCTGCTGTGCCATTGGTTGATTAGGTCAAACCTGCTGCACAGAGCTTGGGGGCTGGAATGTACACATCACTGATGGGTACATTTGATCTTCCAGCCCCGGTTAACTATATTGGTTCTACTAGTGTGGGAAAGTCCATAGCCACAGTTGTTGATAGGACTGATCCTTGGGTTCTCCCTTCTCCCCATGAACCAGAGGTGCCCTTATCGGCAGTGGAAGTAGCATACCAAGCTATCACTCAAACCACTATTGACCCCATTCCGGATTCTCTCACAGTCTCGAAGGATCTGGAAGAAGTATATTTTCCTGCATGGGCGGAAAACTCTTCGCACTCTACGAACTGTTTAGATATGGTTTTACCTTCTGATGAAGCCATCTTGGAAGCCATGAGTGGACGTGGTAAGATCTGTGAGTATCTTCACCATCGATCCTATTTTATTCTAGAACTATGCAGAATAGAAATCAAGAGTTTCGTTTGAGACTATTAGAAGATGTTGATACACCCATTAATCCCTTACCCAAGGAAGGAATGTTTTCCCAGGGGAATATGGAAAATATTTCCGCTACTATACCTATTAACATCTCTATAAATCTTGATGTCGTGGAAAACATATACATAGGTGCAAACTTCTCTCCTGAAGAGATTGCTATCTATACTGCCTTGTTTAAGGAATTCCGCAATGTCTTTTCCTTGTCATATGAGGAGATGCCAGGCATTGATCCATCGATTGTTGAACACGAAATCTGAACATATCTTGATGCCAAACCTGTTCGACAAAAGTTAAGACCTGTTAACCCGCGCAAAGCGGCGGCTGTGAAGGCCAAAGTTGAAAAACTGTTGAAGGCTAGTTTTATTTATCCCATAGCTTTGACAGAATGGGTATCCAACCCTATTCCTATTGATAAGAAGCAAGGGACTATCCACGTTTGTACTGATTTAAGAGATTTTAATAAAGCCTGTCCTAAGGACAACTATCCCATGCCATTTATAGACCAGATTATAGATGCTTGTGCGGGAAGTGAAGTGTTCTCATTTATGGATGGTTTCTCCGGATACAATAAAATTCAAATAAAACCGGAAGACCAACATAAAACTGCTTTCATTTGTCCTTGGGGTACCTTCACGTACAAGAAAATGCCCTTTGGATTGAAAAATGTTGGGGAAACCTTTCAATGGGTTATGAACTTTTCCTTCCATGATATTAAAGTCATTGTCAAACCTTACCTTGATGATCTGCCTACACATTCGGTGTTCCAGGTTTTATTAGAACTAGCGATAACCACATCGTTGTCATAGCCTTTTTCAGGTTAAGGAGATACACTCTCGTTTTTGTTTATGGACCGTATCCCTTTTCTTTAGGGGTCACTTAACCATTGCTGGCATAGTATGAGATATGACCATTTACTTGATCATAATTTCTATTCCTAAAAATAATTTTAGTCTTTCCACGTGATTTGCTCGATCTTTATTGAAGGAAAGTAATTTTTATGGTTTGGTAGAAACTTAACTTTTTGAAGTCTATTACATGTATTAGAACACTTTGTGCATTCCTTATGTCACATAAAGGTTTGAAACACTTAAAATGAGTTATAGGTAAAAGAGTTATTTATATAGATACATAAATATTTATAATTATAATGAATAGCTCAATATATGTTGTATATTATTTGTAAATAGAAGAACAAAAAGATAAAGGTGATAAAATTTTCTCGTGTCACCATATATATTGAACTTTGTATTGGGAATATATATATTGGAATAACTTTTAATAAATAATGAAAATAGAAAAGTCTTGAAAGTGGTGTAATTGGAGATCGTAGCTTATATATATGATTACATTTTATATATTGAAGGGTTTTATACATATGGGAAGAGAAAGTCATATGTGCCATATATGTTAAAAGAATTTATTATGACTATTAGTAAAGAGTAACATTTTATGGAATTGTTACAATGTATAATGAATGGCTTAATATTTTTTAGATACATTTTATATATTTTGAAAAAACAAGTTGGAATGTAGAGTATAGTTTTATTAATGTTTTTTCTTGTTAATTAACGATGCAAAAGTATCATTGGAGTTGATAATGAATGTAGTTTGTTTTATGAAATAGATGATGTAGACTTATATTTGTATAAGGGGAAACTTGTTTATGTTATTGGATTACAGGCCATAAGTTTTTTTTTATATATAGTAAATTTTTTGAAATTTTGGTACTAGGAGTAGGAACTACATTGAGAGACATTACAGGTGCTTCCATCTGTTGTGGCTTGGCAACTTGTTATGGTTGTTGGCTCGTTTCGTGGCATAGTTTGACAATATATCATATGGTTCCCATGTGGTCTCGGTGTTGACAATGGGGTAGAGAGCTAATCCCTCCCCTGCCCCCTATTTTTCAAAACAAATGTTGAGTCAAGTTTGAATAAAAACTCACTCCTATAGTATACAAGGAACACCAACGAGAGCTTGTCTAGAGGAACTTTGTGAAGAATTTAAGCTATATGGAAGTCTTGGGTTCAATTTGCATAGAATCCAACCAAATTTTTTAATAAACCATTACGTACAGATCGGTTCATGCAAAACCCTTGGTTCATACACCGAAGGTTGGCTTGAAGAGTCTACGTTTTCTTATTTTGTTTGCATTGAAGTTTATTTTTTATATGTATCCAACACGTGGCAGAAGATGAGAGGATAAAGAAACAAAAAAACTAAAGAGAGAAAGCCGTAATGGGAAAAGGTAAAATAAAACCCCACTGAATAGAACAAGAAACCTAGAATAGAAGCTCCCCTGTCATTTCTAGGATCACAAGATTCATTTCATGGCGCTTTGCACCATAATCCTTATTCTTCATATCATCAATATTCCTCAAGTCCTTCCATGGAGATAGAATTCCTATCCCCATAGTCAGCTTGAGTCGTTAAGGATCCCAGATTGAACCCCTCAATATTCCCAAGAGGAAGAATCTCCCTGTGATGGGCACTGAAAATGCATTGAACAAGTTGGGGCTTGTTGTTTCAGTTGAATTTTTCCATTGGGATAGCTTGAAGTTTTATAGGATGTGCATCCCCCTCGTGGAATCTATTCATGGATTTGATTAGTAATATCACCATCCAACTCGTATTCTCCCAACAAGCAGCATAAATCCCGCAATCAAATCAATCTAGGTAGCAAGAAGCATGTAAGTAAGCCCGCCGATTCATTTCATGGACGCCCGTGTTCATTTCATTTTTGAGCCCAGATTCGACCATGGAGTGAGGGAGTTGCTTTCCTTCGGCATGAGCTAGTGTTTACATTGTCAACCTTGGTTTCCATTTATTGTCGTGATTATAGGGCTACTATGGAATTTAAAAATCCTCAAAGGATGTTGCTCAAGGCAATACAGATGAAGCTGATTAATGGGATAAAATTTGTGGATTTTGGAAACCTTGTGTGAATGTTCTAAATCGTCGACCAAGAGATACTTCATGGTTCTCGCTCTGTGTGCCAATGTGTAAGGTTTTGATTATACATGTTGAATCTTGTACCTTTTGGTTATCATCTTTCCTTTTTAAGATGGACTATCTTATGGAAATTTTATTTTGTTTCCTTTTATCATATATAACATTATTTGTTTTCAAATTCATATATCATAATATTTTGTTATTTAGATTTTGGGTTCATTTGGAGTATGTTGAGGTAAAATACCATTTCATCTTGTTTTCCATGTGTAGCTATTTTTCCTTTCATTAGGTGCATCCGTTTATTTTTTTATTGTAGTCTGTCTAGGACTCACAATAATTTGATTTCCTTCCAATCTTTCATTTTAATGAGATGAAAGAGTTGGTTGACCTTGATGAGATTTACTTTTTTGGATGGTTGGAGAATAAGATGTAAATATTCATGATTCCTTTATAGTTTATTTATTCCTCTGGTACAATATTAAAAAAATTTAACTATGAGTACATTAGTACCATAATTGCGTAGTCTTTAGATTTTCAAGAAGGATTTAGTTTCCAACGTGCAATTTTATATTTCCCATTTTGTCTAGTTTGTCTTGTGTAGCTCTTTTCATTTTACTAGGTTCATCGATATATATTTCATTGTAGTCTTCCTAGTGCTCACAATAGCTTGATTTCCTTCCAATCTTTCATGTTAATGTGATGAAACAAATGGTTAACCTTGATGAGCTTTACTCTTTTGGATGGTTGGAGAAAAATATGGAAATCTTCATGATGCTTTATAGTTCATTTATTTCTTAGGAACACTATTGAAATTTTGCGAACTATTAGTACATTATTACCATGACTATGTAGTCTAAATATTTTCACAAAGGCTCTAATTTCCAATGTGTGATTTCATATCTCCCATTTTGTTTAGTTTGAACTTCCCTCATATGTCGCTATGGAGGGGGTTCTAAATTGTCCTTTTATGTTACTACAAGGGGGATTCAAAACCTCCTCCATAGTTTTGTAAAAGGGGGGTTCAAAGCCACCCTTGTAGGTTTGTAAGAGGGATTTTATGAGGGGGGTTCAAAACCACCCCCGTAGGTTGGTAAAAGGGATTTTTAGGGGAGTTCAAAACCATCCTTAAAGGTATCTACAGGGGGGTTTAAAACCAACCCCAAATTTTTGTAGGAGGGAGTGTTAAGGGGAGTTCAAAACTGCCTTGATTGGTGTTCCAAGAGGGACTTTTAGGGGGGTCATAACTGCCCTTGTAGGTGTCTACCTAAAGGGGTCTAAAACTGCCTCGAAAATTCACTTTATTAATTCCCCCAAAAGCTATTATGAAGAGAGTTATAAACCATCCTCATAGACGATGGGGGTTTTAAACTACCCCCAAATGTCGATCCTTTCAGCAATGATTTTTTGAAGAGAATAAACTGCTTGTGTAGATTACTATGCATGGGGTTGTAAATTTCCCCTAAAATCCACTTTTCAAGGGGTGTTCCAAACCCTCCCTAAAGGAACCACTGCTAAAAGTCAATACTTTTACCAACGTTTTTTGAAGAGATATAAACTGCCACAAAAGGTAACTTTTAGGGGTGGTTCTAAACCACCCCTTAAAATTGAATTTTTTTGGCGGTTTCGAATTGTCGCTAAAAGACATTTTTTGGGGAAGCTCAGAACCATCCACAAAATTCACTTTTGGGAGAAGTTTATATTCCTTCAAAAAACACCACTAAAAGGATTGACTTTTAGCAGCAGTTCCTTTAGGAGGGATTTTTGCAAAACCACCACTAATGCTAAAACCCCTACCAAATCCACTTTTGGAGGTGAAAAATTCCCGCCTCTAAAGGTATTTTTTGTAGTAATGAATACTAGCAGGTAGTTCATTAGGGATAACATCAACACATTCTTCTAGTACCTTGGCCACTTCAATAAGTATTGGTATTTCTTCCTCGACTCTTTTTTGCATTATTAATGCATAGAACAATCTTGTTGTTTTCATTTCCTTAACAAGCTCTCTTTCCAACAACATATTCTCATCTTTCCCTCCATCCTTAAGGGGAAATAATATGGATTTCAATACATCCTTCCAAAAGGTGTTGGTATTCTTTTCTCCATCATGCATGACTTTTTTTTCATATTGCTAAGGCTTCCCAAATACATATGACATGCATCCATCAGAATGGTATCACACCATACTTCATCTTTATAAGTCTTACCAATGTAAAACTTGATAAAACAATTTTTATTAATGGTGACTTGATTCCCTTTTTTGAACCATGCTATTCGATAAGGATGTGGATGTGTTTCACATTGTTATTTCATCTTATATACCATGTATTTGGAAACCATAATCTCACAAATGCCACTATAAACACTAACTTGACCTACCTCTCCCCAGGAAGTGCACCTGCAGGTTCGAAAATAATTTGTTCGAAGACAAGATTCTTCATTGGCACTGCTTTGTCTTTGTTCTTTTTCAGGAATCACCATTGACCTTCGTATCATGAGATTCTCTCCTATATTGGGCGATACTTCAGATTCAACTCCTTCTTCTTCATTCTCATCTTGGACCAAGTTTAAACTAGGTTGTTCTCTTTTCTTCAGCTCTTGCATGTTATATTTTGAGCATTCAAATGTTCGATGACCCTCTATACCACACCTAAAATATACACAATGTCTTCCTCTACCACCACCGTAACTTATACACCTATGAATCCCTCTTCATTGTAGTTGATTTAGCTTATCATGTCAAGTATCTTCTCCTTTGTCAACTCCTTGGGATGATTCACCTCTGCCATAGTTAAGATTACCCCATGAGGCAGACGATGTACCCCTCCTTGCTCCTCTATTCCTTTGAGAAAAATGTCAGGTTTTTTTCGTCAACCTTTAAGGCTAATTGGTATGGCTCTTCCACATTTCGAATCTTATGCATGCTCAATTAATCTTGAATAGAATATTTTAAACAATTCGAATATCTTGCAACTAGTTTCTCATCATTTTCCTAGTGGTCCAAATGAATGGACAATTGATAAAACTTGTTTGTGGGTTCCTCCACGGTGGATGAGTTTTGATTCAAGTTGTGAAATCTATGAAAAAGGGTCTATGCATAGTCCAAAGGCAAACAAAATTCTTATAAAATTTTCTCCATCTTATTCTAGGTCCTAATTTCCTTTACCTTTTTTTTTCTTTCTGCATATGATCCCACCAAATCATGGCGTGACCCTTCAACTTTTTGCGTACAAATTTCACTTTCTTTTTCTATGTCATAGGCTTCCATTCAAAAAACATTTCCATGGTGTTAAACCAATCTATTAACTCCTCTGATTTAATATTTCCTGCATATTCTGAAACTTCCATTTGATCCCATCATTTTCTCCCTTCTAGAGCCTTGAGCATCATTTCCTCAAAATTCATGCACCTTAATTATTCTTCTTCATATTCTATATGATGATCTACATATGGGTTTGTCTCCCCATTAGATGCTTATGTTTGTATAATTTTTTTACTAGCCATCACGTTTGTAACATCTATTACTTGCCTTTGGAGGTTTTGCATATCTCTATGCTTCCGATAAATACCTACTCTTCATCTTCTTCTCCCAACCATCTTCTTCCTCTGATACTAGATGACTTAGCCAATAAACTTTGATTAATTGATGATATCTAAAAACCATACAAACACATCGGAATGACAAATAAATATCTTTTTTTCATTCTCCATCACTAACTATTACAATAAAAGTTCAACCCTTATAGCTACTCACAACAAAATTTGAACCCAAAATTCGACGAGCAAATCTGCTGAATTTGACTGTGTCGTCGAATTTCACCTTTAAAATTATGAATTTTGATTAATTTTTTTAATTGATACATAGAATTGTCATATTTTTGACAACCGTAAAAAAATCCGACGACGCCGTGATAACGGTAACTATGGTATTAACGTCAGATATCCAACGAATATTAAGTTTTAAAAACTATAAATTATGGTAACATTCCGACATGTTTTCTATACAAGCGATGAGATGCAGAGATTATATTCTTCGCATAGACTATTTTTCGTAAAAGAATACACAATTATTTAAATTGTTTTTGTGATTAAAAATAGTGAAGAGTGGAGCTTGATTTTTTGAGATCGATAATCTTCATTCAAGATCTTTATGAGAAAATGTCAAATAACAATATTCTTGATCCAGACGAATAAAATCGACAATTGCTTGCTAGATTGTGGGATGGACTGAAAAGAAAGGGTGATGGTAAATGTTATTGTCCATGTAGTCAGTGTAGGGTCTTTAAAAGGAGAAGAATAAATATCACAACAACTAGAAAACATTGTAGGACGAAGCACAGACACGATAAAGGGGGGCATGAATATTGTCCATTTGTAAGTTTTGTATTATATATGTTTATATATTGATTTCTTTTGTAAATGTATGTATTCTTTTAATATTTATATATTAACTAATATCTATTGATGGTTTCAATATTTAATTATAAAGGAAAGACATCCATGAGCATATCATCTGGAGGACATGCTTTCAGAACAAGTATCGGATGAACATGGAACAATGGATAATGGAGAACAAGTTAATGATCATATTGAAGAAGATGATGCTATTGATACCATAGTTGAATGTGATGGTACAAAGACATTGATCCATGATACATTTAATGTTAGGATGGATGATGATGATGATCATGAAAATGATGACTTTGATGGTGTTCATGATTTACCTCTTCTTGAGAAGGCATACGAACCCATTTATAAGGGCTCAAACACAAATATTCTCTCTGATATATTGTTGATAATGAACTTGAAGGTTATGAATGGTCTTTCAAACACATCAGTCACACAAATGTTAAGGTATGTAATATATTCCATTAGATATATATGATCGCGCTAATGGTTATCATTGTTTGTCTAATAAAATTATTGTTAATTCATAAGTCAAATTAATATGGATGAAATGTGTTTCATTAATATTGTTTATATATTATATTAACTAGTTTTTTATTTTAATTTGTTGTAGCTTGATAGCTGAATTTTTGTTACCACCATCAAATATTTTACCTCGCACCTATTGAGATTTATCTGCCATCATGAAAGAAATTGGAATGCAGTATGAAGCAATTCATGCATGCCCCTATGACTATGTTATATTATAATCAACATGAATTTGAAACTAAATTTTTGGAATGTCATATCAATGGATATCAAACAGATCAAGTAACTAAAAAGGTTCCTCGCAAGGTTCTTCATTATATTCCCATTATTCCACGTTTGAAATGACTGTTCAAGTGCAAAAACATAACGCAATTTATGGATTACCATGCATAGAACAAAAGTCAAGATGAAAATATTCAAATGCATGTAGATGGTTCTACATTTAGAGATATGGAGGAAAAATGGCCTCACTTTAAAGAAGAACCTCGTAATCTTAGGATTTCTTTGGCAGCAGATGGTGTCAATCCATNGATATGAATGGATATATTGAACCTCTTATTGACAAGATACTAAAGTTATGGAATGTCATCACTATGTATGACGTATCTAAACCAATACGACAAAGGCATTTTCAGTTCCATGCAATGCTTGTATGGACAATACATAATGCTCTAGGGTTAACACATTTTTGCGGTAATTTGTATTATAAGTTCCACTTTAATTGCATTTATTTTTATGAACTAGTTAGTATATTATGCACGCATGTTTTTTTAAATAATCCATTCATTTTATATATAATTATAATTGACATAGATAATCCATCTCTTTATTTAGGTCTTCAGACAAAGGGAAAATTTGCATGTCTAGTTTGTGGTCCTAAGATCAAATCTCGTCATTCCAAAAGTTTAGGAAAGGAGCCACTTGATGAGTATAGGCACTTCCTCTCTAATAATCATAAGTATCGAACAAATGAAAAAAAATTGTTCAATGGGAAGCAAGAGACTGCATTAAAACCACAGAGAATGACACCTCACCTATAGAAGTTACAATATAATAGAAATCTTCATGGTACATATGAATCATCATATATGAAATGCTATGAATCCTCACAATACAAACCTTGGAGACTCACCTCCTATTTTATCATTATCATTATGAATCCTCATAATACAAAATATATGTATTCAACAACATCCAATACCCTAAGCCGTTAACCTATATTATAAAATAGACTCCAATCCCTTAACTGGGATTGTTAGATGCAGTGCTGGCATGCACACCTCCCCTCCACATGCACATGCAAAGAATATAACATATACCCAAAATTCTCCCACTTGCTGCTTCCTTTACATAACAATGAATCATGTACTCATAAAGTCATAGTTTCATGGCATCAATGCCCATAGACTATATACACCAAGAGAACTTATCTATACTAACATATTTTTTTAATGAGTCTGCAACATTTTTCAAGGTGTCAACCTTCTCCAACAACACCTTCTTGTCTTCAACCATATCTCTCATAAATTGATATTGCAAATGAATATGCTTTGTCTTAGCATGATAAGTAGGGTTCTTTTCCAGGAAGATTGCACTTTGACTATCGCAATCTAACCTTACAACTTTCTGTAGAAACCCAATACCTGAACACAATCTTTGCAACCATACAACTTCTTTGCTTGCATGATTGGCTTCCATGTATTCAACTTCTGTAGTTGAGAATGAAACTACAACTTGTGTCTTTCTCATCCAACTGATAGCTCCTCCAAATAGGTTGAACACATACCCACTTGCATATCTTCTACGATCAAAATCTCCTGCCCATTTTGCATCAACAAATCCATGTACATTTATTACTCTATTTGTTCCAGGTCTTCCTTCATAGAAGATAGCATAATCTGTGGTGCCACACAAATATCTAAAGACCCACAACTGTTCAATGCTCCTTTCCTAGTTTTGACATATATCTGCTAAAAAATCCCACTGCATGAGCAATGTCTGGTCTGGTACAAACCATTACATACATCAAACTACCAACTGCAGTGGCATGTGGAACTCGTGACATGTATTCTTCTTCTTCTTGTTCCTGTGTCTTGGGACACTTCTCTACAGATAAATTTACACCTACATGAATAGTAACCTTGACCGACTTACTTTCCTGCATGTTAAATATCTATAGTACCATATCAACATATTTTGTTTGATTTAAATTGATCATCTTATTTGCACGATCTCTTCTCATCTCCATTCCCATAATGAAGTTTGCAACACTAAGATATTTCATATTAAATTTGGAGGACAATTGAGACTCCACCTCCTTTATAACATCTTTATTGTTTCCAATCAGCAACATATCATCAACATACAATACTATGTTAATGAAATGATCACCAACCAGTTTGGAGTATACACAGTGATCAACTTTGCTTCTCACAAACCCCAATTCAAGTATGTATGTGTCAAAATTTTGGTACCACATCTTTGGATATTGCTTTAGACCATAAAGGGAATTATCTAGTTGACGTACCAACTCTTTCTTTCCCTTTACTATGAACCCTTTTGGTTGTTTCATGTATATTTCTTCTTCCAAATCCCCATGTAATAACATTGTATTCACATCCATATGCTCTACTTCAAGATCAAAAGTAACATTAATAGAAAGAATAAATCTAATAGAAGTTAATTTTGCAACTACAGAAAATATTTCACCAAAATCAATTCCCTCTACTTGAGAATATCGCTTTGCTACTGAGCAGGATTTGTACTTCTCCACTTTACCTTCTGCATTCAACTTATTTTTAAACGTCCATTTTCTCCCAACAAATTTTCTTCCAGCTGGTAACTAGACTAGATTCCAAGCTTCATTTTTGTCCAAGGCATCCATTTCTTCAACCATGGCCTTTCCCCAGAGATCATTATCCTATGAATCAACAACTTCCTTCACATTTTTAGGATCATCATTAGTAATAGACAAAGCAAAATGAGAGCAAAAATTAGGAGGGGAATACTTTTTTGGTTTCCTTCTTTCTCGAGATGATCTCCACACAACTGAGGTATGAGGTTCTTCTTCTTCTTATGATTCAACTTCTTCTATTAAGTCAGATTCTTCACCTTCTAACTCAAACTCTTTTTTCTATGGTTCCTTTTCCATTGGATTAACTTCCTATCTGGGGACTTCTTTGACCTCTCTAAACACAACATATCGAATGTAAACTATCTTCTTAGTTATAAGCTTCCAAAGCTTATAACCTTTCATACCATTTTTATAGCCAATAAAGATACACTTCTCATCTTTGCTATCCAACTTGCTCCTTTTCTCCTTTGGAACATGTACATAAACATCACAACCAAAAACTTTTAGATGCTTAATACAGGGTTTCTAACCAGTCCATACCTCTTGTGAAGTTTTATTAATCAATGTTGATGTGGGTGATCGATTTACCAAGTAACATGTTGTTTCCACTGCTTCTTCCCAGAATCCATGTCCTATCCCAGCACTGCTTAGCATGCTCCTTGCCTTTTCCATCAACGTCCTATTCATCCTCTCAGCAACTCCATTATGTTGAAGTCTGTATGGAGTAGTCTTATGCCTTGCTCTACCGCACTTCTTACAGAAATCCTCGAATTCATTCCTGCAAAACTGTCCACCATTATCTGTCCTCGACACCTTTATTTTCTTTTCTAACTGATTTTTTACAAGAGCCTTAAATTATTTAAACTTAGAAAATACTTCATATTTCTTTCGAAGGAAATAGATCCATGTGTTCCTTGAGAAATCATCTATAAATGAAACACAATACACAAATTTTCCTAATGATGGAATAGGGACAAGTCCAAACACATCACTATGTATTAATTATAGAATTCCCTTTTCTCTTGTAGCACCGGATGAAAATCTTACTTGAGTTTGTTTTCCATATATTCAATGTTTAAAGAAATCAAAATCGAGAGTGCAATCAGTCATACCTTCAACCATGCATTTACCTTGTAATGCTCAAAGTCCCTTTTCTCTGATATACCCCAATCGTTGATAACATGTTATACAACTTGACGATAACTTTATACTCAAAACAAGAACTCTAGCCATAAAAACTCCTATTTTTGTGCAAAAGACACCAAAAACCACCTCCAAATCAAAAATTGGTGCTATTGGTAGCACCACTTTTTGGGGGGGGCTAAAAATGTGGACATGGATGAAAACAGCCCTTAATGTTTTTTACAATAACAATAAAATCAAGCCCCAAATTGAAAATTGATGTTACCGATAGCACACTATTTCAAAAAATGGAATAATTATATCATTTTATCAAAAATTTAAAATTGTATTTATTAAACCTCTTAGCAACACTATATAAAACTTGCACTATATTAAAGAAAAATTATTCAAGAAATTATTAGACCACTCTTTCCATATAAAATAAAGGAATTTCTGATAATACTCATAATAAAATCATATATTAAACCATAAGGCATAGAATCTATTCTTATTAAAATTGAAACACTCATTTAGAGTTTCCACGCACACAATGTCATCTTAATAAAAAAAATAAAATGTTTCAGGTGCAAATAGTGAAATCAACACATGAATTTTGACACACCATCAGAAACTACATTTTCATCACATGGATGATCAGATGAAGATGTAGATGTCACGTATTCGTCTCTATTATCAATAAGTGCATCGTTTGAGTCTTCATGTATTCCCAACATTTCATAGGACATATTCCTTCTCGATCTACACCTTGGTTTAGCAGACTCCCATGATGCAACTATTTCTTGTTGCAACAATCTTTTGATAATCTCTATAGTCTTGGAGCGAAGAGTGCATTTCTTTGTCAACTGGAAGTCATAAACTAGTATGTCAACATATTCTAAGTTCAAAATGTAAATGCGGCGGTGATTTACATTTTGACCCTTTCTTTTTCTCATTTTTCAAACCCTTTTCTCAACCACCATCTCTGGCTTGTACACACCATCAACTGGGTGCATGTTTGTTGCATGTGAATTGTAGCAGGGATTTCTCCTTGCTACAGGGGTAGGAATGGCTCCAGGATCTCCAACCATTTGTCATATCTGAAAGGGAGTTGGAAATACTGTAGGAACATGAAAGCTAAGGAGTTGAAATCTAGGTACTTGGTTTGCGGTAGCTCAATGTACCATTTGGTTGCCGCACCTGTGAGGGTGCATTGGAACAATATTATTCTGATCGATTCATCTATGTTGCTATTTGAGGAGCACCATAGATGAAATGTCATAATGTGATTTTGGGGACACTCCCCTGCCTTGCCTTCAAACTTGGGAATGTCTGATGGCAACTTGGTCGGCATGGGAGGCCAAAAGATTTGATGGCGGATGGGGTCGTTTGTCAATCGAGCCAAATCAGGCAAGTTAAGATGAGCCATGAAAGGTAGATTTGACCCCAGGTTAATGTGAGATGGGGCAGCGATGGTGGTGGGGTTTGCAGGTGCATAGTGCACCTACATGGCTAGGGGCACTTGTGGTGGCACCATTGTAGATGGGCCAATGTCTGCAAGTGTGGTATGATGGACAGTGTGGATGGAAGGGACACTTCCCTCATGTGTGACAGGAGGGACAATGTGTGTGGACGGGGCACTACCCCCCTGTGTGACAGGAGGGGCAGTGTATGTGGAAGGTCCACTGCCCGCAAGTGTTGCAAGTGGGATAGCCTGAGTGGTTACTATGGGTGGTGGCATTTGACCGATGACAGTTTGCATGACCATGCTGGGGCCACCTGCAAGGTTGTTAGTGACAACTTGTGGTGTGGACATGGGTCCACTAGCTATGGCTATGCCGGAAAATGGATCCAGGTTTGCACCAACCATGGGGCTTGATGGTTCAGTGTGGAGGTCTGGTTCAGACTGATATGGGTTTGAATATGAATCATAGGTTGTGTGGCCTTCTGATGGTGTGAGAGGTTGTCAACAATGGTCTCGACGGTGTCGGTTCAATGTCCCGAATTGTGGTTGTTCACCTCTTAGGCGTGAGGAAGAGTGTGGGGTATCAATTGTGTTAGATTTATGTATCAATCTGGTGGGAATGATATTTTGGACCCCAGTTTCAATGCCTTCCTATTGGCTGTAGGTGGTTACTCAGCCACCAAGACTGCCAGAAGAAAGCACTTGGCTTTTTCCTCACGGGCGTTTCTACTCAATCAGTGGGGGTCGTTACCCATTTTGCTTAGCAATTCCTCTCAGCAGCCAGCTACTTTGGGGTTCCCATGGTACTCCTCAAATGAGTTTTTGGGTTGATCCCAAGTACTTCCCATGGTTAAGGCAGTCAGGGACTTATAAATACTGCATATTTTTGAACTTAGAGTAAATTAATCAATTTTTGTGGCTCTCTCAGCGTCATGAACTAAGTGAGGTTGGTTACGTGGTATGGTGTATATGTGTTGCTGTTTTTCTGTTATCAGGTGGCTGCAAGTGGTTTATGAATATGTCATAGAGTTCATATCATTGTGAATACAAACAGTAAATAAACAAAAATTGTGTAAACAGATACCATTGATTTTACCCTGAATGTTGATGGCCTAACTAGGTGACTAGCTTACACCTATATTCTTCTTCAACCGAGAGAAGGTGCTGGGATCTCAACACAATGGGACTAAGCCCATCCATAGATCCACATGTCACCTCCCAGATGCAAGGTTGGTTAATAGGGAGGATGCTTAGCGCCATGAGAAGCCCTCCTTCTCTACCCCCTCTACCTTCCAAGTCATCAGTTTTTAACAGTTTTGAACAATATTCAATGAAGGGCCTATTACTATACGAGTTATGCCCTTCGTCATATCCCATAATACTTTGAAGGGTGATGACTGGGTAGAGGAGGAAGGGTAAGCAAGACTGTTAATTTTATGTCGGTTTTAGTTAGGCTATGTTGATTAAGCAATTAATTTTTTTTGAATTTACACTTTGTTTGTACATGAAATTGTAGTAAACTGAAACAGAAACAGAAATAGAACTATTGTGCTAGACAGAGGTGGCTGAGCCACATTGACAATCCCTAGTAAACTAAAAATTAACCTCTGATTGACAGACCGCACATTTCGGGTCAAATTTGGTGAGGGGGTCGCAAAAAAATTTCAGAAACATGCAAGGCGGTCACACAGATTTCACAGACATAAGTGGTATGCCTTTCTGAGTGAAGTCACACCTTTTGGGGGGAAAAGGGTGACCTAGTCATGCCTGTGAGGCCTAAAAGAGCGACCTCATCCCCTGTTCAGGCCCGATAAGTGTGAACTGCTCCCGATTTGGGGTTTTTCTGATCCTAAGTCAGATACGGCTGACAGTAACCTGTACTATGGCCAAACAGACTCGGATTTTCCTTGCAGAGGCTTCGGCAATAACACAAACTAAATTTAAACAAGATTTAACCTAGATCTGATAATAAATTTTAAAAACTAGGGCATAAACTAAAAAACTGAACCAAGCATCCGGTGGGATCGACCTGGTATGGTCGCCAATTCTATAGCAGGGATTTCTCCTTGCTACAGGGGTAGGAATGGCTCCCTTCCATCTATAGGATGAAAGGGTAGGTTCCTGCATGTGGAAAATGCATAAAAGAAAAGCAAAACAGAAAGGAAAGCAAATGGACAAGAAACAACCGTGAGCCCCTCTGTAAACAAGGTTAGGGCTTCGCTCCGAGAACCTGCAAACAACTATTAAACAGAAATAAACGTGCAAAACAAGATAAGAAGCAAGCTAGCAAACAAATATTGGTTAGGAACAACTAAAATACTAAAGCAAATACATAAGTAAAACTAGGTTATACCTCTCCTTTGGTGAAATGGGCCACCATGCCCTGGCTGGAAGAAGCACCTCCGTATCTCACTCAACAATGGAGGAGCTATGGCTCAATGGGGAAGATGAGTGGAAGAGAGGGGGATGTGGGTGGCTTGAAATGCAAAGAGTCTCGAGGCATCCACGGGCAGCATAACAGTATGCAAGAGAGGTGTTGTTTAGAGTGACCCCGCACCCTCCTTTTATAGATTTCGTTTTAGGGTTTTAATCCCTTGGTCCAGGATTTAGCCCTTCTGCCCTAAATTTAGCTCTTTTTAGGTTTTTAGGCTCCTTTGAGGGGTTTTAGCCCCTTTTTGGAGGATTTAGCCCCTGGGAGAGTTATTTAGGCTCCTTTTTGGGGTTTTTAAGCCCTTTTCTTCATTATTAAGCCTTTTTGAGGGTGTGGGGGTCTAATGGAGTGATACGACGGTCATGTATGGATGTCCTTGGGTGGTGTAGGCCATGTAGAGCTGAGTGAGGAATTTTTTGGGTTAACACGAATGTTCTTCAATTGATATAACTTCTTCATTTTTCTTTATTGACCTTCATAACTTTTGAAATCCAGAAAGGATAACCACGTGCATATTCTGTAGCCAACACTGCAATCATAAAACCTTCCTTAATATCTTGTACTAAGCCTCTATAAAGGTCTTCAATTACCTCACGTCATGCAGATGATCTTCTAGACCCAATATACATTTCCCTTTCCTCTTCTTGAGAAGGATCAACACCTTCTGGTTCAACATTTATTTCCTCGTTTTCATTTGACATACTTTGCGGCCAATGAAATGGAGTCTTCAAAAAAATATTTCCATTTGTAGAGTTTAAAATTATGTCATTTTTCTCCATGAAAAAATACTCCCACCAAATAGTATCAACAACATCAAAATAGTCAAATGTATCTTTGATATACTTTTTTATTTCTTCCAAGTGTTGAGCAGAATCGACATCTCTATTGTGTCGACGTGCATTTTGAATCTCGATAGCTGATTGCAATAACAATAACTTTGAAGCTTAAATTTGACGACTTGAGATGAATTTCAAAAATGTTAAACTTGATGTAGGCCCCCATTCTACACTTATTGAGTACTTCTTACCCCACAGTAATGTTTTCCCATTAATATTTTTTATACGAAATTGATGTTGGAAGCTAATGTCACTAAGTCTTTCAATGCACCTTTCTTCACCATGCGATCCCATAATAAATATTCGCATGTCAACATTCTCCTCCAACGTTAGTACAACATATTAGATTTTTATCATTCAAGCTAGCATTATGATCTTAGGATCTTTAACTGAGAGAATAACATGCACAGCAATAAAACACAAGAGACAAGAGACACAAAGAATTTTCCTCGGGGAAACAATAAAGGAGAAAACCCCACAACTTCCTCAAAGATAGAATGAGCACCAATGGCAGTAGTAAAACCAAAAAACAGAAAAGATGATCTCTATGGCTTGTTCTCCCTCTCACACTAAGAGAGCTTCTCCTCTCTCACTCATGCACCCCAATGAGTGAGTGTGTGTGTGATAAATAGAGAGGCTCACTCTCTATTTATATTCTTTCATTCACTTGATGTCCACTTTAACATGTCATCCCCACTTAACAATTACTTACTAGAGCCGACATCTCTAAGAGAGTCTAATAACCCTAGTGCCCCACAACAGTGGGGAATTTTCCCTTCAATCAACAAGGAGGGTTAACCTTGACACAACTGTGGGCACTATTTCCCTGAATTACAATGGAGGGTTAACCTCAATGAATTTACATGACTTGTTACATTATTGAATCTCCCGATCGGAACATCGGGGCATGACATGACTCAATTACATTATAGATACTTCCCGGAATAAACATCGGGGTACAATACATAAGATATACAAGTGAATACATTCCGAAGTTACAAATACATCAACACAACGGGATTTGGACTATATGTCTTTCTAATAATTTCAGTTAATGATGATAGACTGCCAACATCCTTCCTCTCCAATGTCACTGCAAAACAACTAAACATTTGATCAATATGGTCATGTGTATGTCCAACAAGCAAGAAACCAACTTTAACCTTCTGAAAATTTCCCAATTCAACAAGCATGTTTAGATAACCAAACATGGGCTGATTTTTTTTTCCTGGCTAGTGTTGTCCAATTGTAGATACATAACTCGAGGAAGATTGTCGGACCAATTAGTATTCACATGGTGAATTATGGTGATGGTCAAATTTGCATCATTGTGAATATTTGTAGTTTTAAAGTAAACCCTTGGGGACATTTGACCATTAAAAATCATGCAACCAACCAAGTGAAACTAAATAAAATTTTCCTCCTTTAAATTATTTGTCACACCAACAAAATGTGGCAAAAGTGTCATTTTCTGATCCATGCCATCAATTATCAAACCCAAATACTGATGTGGATCATCATAGCATTTCTTGCGATGTTTTTATAACTTTTTCTGTTCAACTGATTGTTGATTGCAATGTTCTTGAAGTTCTTTGATAACACAATCTACAAATAAAATAAAAATAAAACATTGATGATATTTTATAATTGATATGTATAAGAGAAAAAAAAAATTAGAGACGCACCTCTTTCTATCCCTTTTGATTTGTGCCTTCTTTGTTTAAGAGAAGAACATATACTACAAACCTATGTCCTTGACCTCTTAGGAATAGGGACATTGTTGAACTCTATTTTCCATAGTCTTGTAAAATATGCATATCTGATGAAACTGTTATTTCCTTCGGCCTCTTGAACAAATGCCTTGTACAATTTGTAGATTTCTTGCCTTGAGAAATTATCTGGAATGTGTATGGTTTCTCTATCTGGAATACTCTCTCCATGCTTAGAAAATAAGTCTCGCATCCATGATATTGCAATGTTTGGTAATGGCCCACTAGCTCATGCATGATATTCTTTAAAATAAAAAGTGAGATCCTTTTCTAGCCTTGTCTGGATTCTTGATAGTCTAAGATTACCAACTGAGTGAATTATTTTGAATGCCCTTCTGCAAAGCAAAATACTTCCAATGCGATAATCATAAGCTTCCTTTGAGGAAATCATGCACCCCACTAAATATGAATTTTGGATATTTTTGTTCACTGAAAGATATGCTAGCCCTTTCTCCAAGGCACAATTGTAGTGCATTTGTTTCAAACAACTTTTTTCAGAAACACTCACTTGAAATCAAATCAGTAATAGAACTTGGACTCGTGAGAAAATATTTTCTACACCTTGTATAACTAGAATGATATGGACTGATATAATATGGTTTAGTCCTACATTTAATCTTGCTTATTGGTACAATTTTCCCTTGTGTTTCAAGTACCATTGCATCATCCTCATTTGAATGAGTGTCCTCATCACTATGAGGAATATCATCTCTCTCATTGACATTATCATCACCAAATTTAGTAGGATATTGATTATCCTCATTAGTATCATGTTTATCACCTAAGGTTAAATCAACATCATCAACAATATCGGTATCTTCACCACTGGAAGGTTCATCCTCACCAAAATCATCATCTTTCTCTTTAAAATCCTTGCTTGGAGGAAAATCATCATCGACGACATCAAAATAATTTCTTGGAGGAAAATCATCTTCACCATTATTATTTCCTTCATCCTCACCAAAATCATCATCTATCCCATTATAATCCCCGCTTTAAGGAAAATCATCATTAGTTCCCTCAAGGCCATTACTTGGAGGAAAATCATCTTCACCATTATTGTTGCCTTCATCCCCACCAAAATTATCATCTATCCCATCAAAATCCTTGCTAGGAGGAAAATCATCATAGGTGCCATCAAAATCATCACTTGGAAGAAAATCATCTTCACCATTATTTGTGCCTTCATCCTCACTAAAATCATCATCCATCCCATTAAAATACTCACTTGGAGGAAAATCATCATCGGTGCCATCAAAATCCTCGCTTGGAGGGAAATCATCTTCAGGCCCATTGTTGTTTCCTTCATTCTCACCAAAATCATCTTCTGTCATATTAAAATCCTTGCTTGGAGGAAAATCATCTTCAAGTCCATTGTTGTTTCCTTCATTCTCACCAAAATCATCTTCTGTCGTATTAAAATCCTTGCTTGGAGGAAAATCATCATCGATGCCATCAAAATCCTTGCTTCTAGGACAAACATTATCAATCCCATCGAAATCCTCACTTGGAGGAAAATCATCTGCAATGCCAATAAAATCCTTGCATGGAGGAAAATCAGATACACCATTATTGGTGCCCTCATCCTCACCAAAATCATCGTCGATCCCATCAAAATATTCACTTGGAGGAAATTCAACTTTGGTTCCTTGAGAATCCTCTCTTAGAGGGAAATCTTGGATAGGAGGAAAATCATCGTTGGTGCCTTGAAAATCCTAAATTGGAGGAAAATCATCGTTGGTGCCATGAAAATCATCGCTTGAAGGAAAATCATCATTGGTGCTTTGAAAATCCTCACATGGACGGAAATCTTGGCTAGGAGGAAAATCATCATTGGTGCCTTGAAAATCCTCGCTTGGAGGAAAATTGTCATAATCTTGCTTAGTGCCTTCAAAATATCCACTTGGAGGATGGTATTCATCATCATCATTACTGCCTGTAAAATCCTCAATGGGAGGAAAATCATCATCCCTTCCTCTCAAATCCTCACTCGAAGGAAAATTTCTACCATTTCCAGAAATTGAGATAATTTCATATGAGTCCATGAATTTTAACTAAAATCTATAATGGTGCATCTCCCATTCTCCTCACACAAGAAGTAGAATGGTCCAACTCACAACCACTAACAATCATATAATGATAATATCTAATTTTTCCCTCCAAAATCCCCCCCAAAAAATTTCCCTCCAAAATTTTGCTACAAAAAGAAATTGCACATATGTAACACATTGATACAATTAATGAAGTTAATATCACATTTCGTATAAAAATTTCTAACAATATTAATTAAATCACTTGTAAATCATGCTCTATAAATTTTGTAATAATATATTTGTTATCTACATTAATTTTTTTATCCCACACTCATAACACAAGTAAAATTTCATTTACTATTATCCTATTTAAGTTTAGTAATAATGCATTAGCGAATTACTATTCACATTTTATTTCTATTCACATTTGAATTTGGAGCAATTTAATAGTGCTTTGCAAGTTAGTTTTCTTATAATAAATTTGTCTATTTTTTTTTATCTTGTTAATTTATTTTTTTAATTTTATCGTTCTTTTTTAATCCCTCATTCATGTAGCGGTTAATTAAACTTAATCTATGAAATATAAATGTGATTTGGTTTCTGCAGTCGCCTCTTGCAAAACAACAATTACAAACATTGCAACAATCTACAAGGATTTTAAAGACCTCCGAGGTGATTTTCAAGGTTAGTTTAATTTACATTTTTGTGCAATGTAATTTATTTATTAATTTTAGACTGACGTGAGGCCTTTGGATGCACATGGGTTAAATTTAATGTTATTTTTTTTCTTTTCGACTTTGCATGCCCATTGGATGCACTGTGGTTAAATTTAATGTAAATTTTTTTTTTTTTGGGGGGGGGGCCATGGCCTTGGGCGGGCGCCCGCAATTTGCAATTTTTTATTTTTTATTTTTATAACTTGGGGTTGGTGCACCCCTAAGTGCAGCGGGGGCTGCACATCCCTATGGGAAGCGGAGAGCTCCTCCCACCAAACTCCCCTTGGGTGCCCAAAGCACACCCCAACAAGGAGCACGATTCTCAGAATCATGCTTCCTTGTTGGGTGCTCAAAGGGATTCTTCCCATAGGGGCGGTGTGGCATGCCCTATTGGGCGTAGGATTTGGTTTCCCAAAGGGATCCCAGATGGAGGAGCACAACTCCTCCCTCAGGCACCCTTTTGGCACCCAACAGGGTGCGCGATTCTCAGAATCACACTACCCTATTGGGGCATGATTTGGGAACCCGATGGGAGGAGCACAACCCCTCCCTGCTGCCCATAAAGGCGTGCTGCGCACCACTATGGGAAATGGGTAGGATCTGAGCTCCTCCCACCAGACACCCTTTGGGAACCCAAAGCGTATGCCCAATAAGGCGCGTGATTCTAAGAATCGTGCTTCCATGTTGTGGCATGCTTTGGGCACCCAAAGGGTGCCTCGTGGGAGGAGCACAACTCCTCCCCGCTGCTCATAGCGGTGCGATGCACACCCCTATGGGCAACGGGGAGGAGCTATGCTCCTCCCTTGGGCGCTCAATTGGGCACGATATTCTGAGAAACGTGTTTCCCTGTTGGGTCGTGCTTTGGGCACCCAGTGGGAGGAGCGTAACTCTCCTCCTCGTTACCCATAGGGGTGAGTAGCCACCAGGCGTCCAAAGTGCTCACAAAATCCCAACCACAAAATTTTAAAAAAAATTGTAAATTTTAGGCACTCACCCAAGGCCAAGACCAAAATTTAAAAAATTACATTAAATTTAAGCACAGTGCATCCAAAGGGCACGTGATTATTTTTCTTTTATAGGGTGAATGGCGTCAAGAAAGGTATCTGTAAACATGTCTGGAGCAAGATCAGTAATGAAGTTGTTGAAAAGAACAATTAAGTCATCACATAATGTTTCGCATGACGAAGCTGTGTCCATCGAGGATTTAAAAGCTAAAAATGCAAGGGAATGGAAACATGCGCTAGAGGAAGAGAAAATGGACTATTCTCGGTTCTGAAAGAGAAATATCAAGGGAACCCATATAGTATTCATTTATATTGTGTGACATTTGCTTATCTGAAAAATGATTATCACTCATTAGGATTATTGCGAGATATTTATTTGGTGCTAGGTAAAGACTTTGTTTACGCACTATTGAAACAAGCTAAGACCTATGTCAAAATAAGATATTGTTTGAAGGTTTCAAACTATAAAATCGCCGAATTTTTCACTGAATTTTGTGCGAGAGTCGTGCACGATATTGAGCACAAAAGTGCAAGTTTCTATATCTTTGTATGTTTTTAAAAATTTTATAATTTGAAATATATGACAATGTAATAGTTTTAATACAACGATGTTTTTATTTTGCAGGATTTTGCCATGCCACTTTTGCATATTCTAAATGGAATTTATTTTTAACACTAAAAATTGTTAACCTGGCTCTCTATGGTCTAAACCATACTTATACATCATATTCTCACCATTATTTCCTTCATTTTGACCTTCACAATTGTATTTCCACTAAATATGGTCCAAAAAATCATTATTCCTTCCCCATAAATCAAAGGAAGATGAGCATTTATTGTGATTTATCCCCACTCTCTCCAAAAAAGGGTCAAAAACCCTAAAAAAACTTAAGAACATGTCAAAATACCATAGATAAATACCATGGGTCAAGAAACCTTGGACCATCCTATAAATACATTGTGAAGCCTTCCCTCAAAACACTTTTAGTCACACTTTTTGCCATTTTCTCTCAATCACACAACATAGTTTTCTGCCATTATTTTTCCACACCATTTCCCACAGTGTATGTTGAGCTTTCTCCATACCCATTTGGATCCACATTCCCCATCTGACAACCACAATTGGATTATATTGGAGACCAAAACCATGGATCTATAGAACCACTTTCTCGAACGGATACGGTGGCCCAACATTGCAGAAAAGGTAACTCTTATCTTGGCTTGTTTTCCATTATATATCATAAAAATATAAGAAATATTGTTCTAGTTGTTATTATTTCCTGTTGTTATAATTGAACTCTTCCTTATGCTCTGGACGAGCTAAGGTTGGTGCTTTTGCACATAGCTGGGGAGAAATCCCCACCACATTTATTCCACTGAAGAAAACCCTATGGATGTCATTAATGGTACTCTTCAAAAGGGAGAAACACCGAGGAAGAAAAGAGTGCAAAATATACAAACTGAAGAAGTACAAATATAGAAACTAAAGGACATCCAAAAATCAACCGAAGTACCTAAGAAGGTTACATTTAAAACAGGCCCCAAGAGAGTGGTATTCCAAGATGGATGCCTTCCTTCTCTTGCAAAACTTCCAAAGGTGTAGATCAGATCCAAATGTGTATTTATAGCAGTCTGATGGTCGTTTGATTATTATTGTTTTATATTTTGATGACTTACTGATCATAGGTAGCACAGTTACTTCCATTTCAGCCATCAAAACTGCTCTCCACAATGCCTTTGAAATGAGTGATTTGGGGCTCCTAAACCAATTTTTGGGACTCAAAATTGAGCAAAATTATGATGGGATAATGGTCACTCAGTACAAATACATATCATACCTGTTAGCCAAGTTTAACATGGCTGAATGTAGGCCTACACCATTCCCTTTCCTTTCAGGGATCAGCCTTGAAGAAGGAAAAAGCACACCTCCCATGGACTGCACTATCTATCGACAGTTGATTGGTAGCTTGTTTTACTTGACACATTCTCGGCCTCATATCTGTTATGCCATGAATGTGGTATCAATATACATGCATCAGCCTCATGATATTCATTGGAAGGTAGCCAAGAGAATCCTCCAGTATATTTAGGGAACCAAAACCTACGACATTCACTACGCTGCAGACTCCGAGATATAGCTGGTTGGATACACAGATTCCGATTTGGTGGGTGATTCTATTGATTAGAATTCTACTTATGGATATGTATTCATGTTTGGTGGTGGCCCCATTTGCTGGTCTAGCAAAAAGCAGGCTGCCATAGCACTATCTTCAGCAGAGGTCGAGTATTGAGGAAAGTTGAATGCTTGCATCCAAGCAGTTTGGTTGCAAGCCATTCTTTCAGAGTTTGATCTTGGTAGTACTTTGTCCACTGTCCTATTTTGTGACAATCAAAGTGCTATTAAGATATCCACATATCCAGTTACCAAGCACAGGACCAAGCATGTAGAGATCCACATGCACTATATCAGGGAGCTAGTGAATGACAGGACCATCATTCTGCAATACTGCCCGACTGATGAGCAGATTACAAACATCTTCACCAAGAACTTTTCAGAAAAGAAGTTCACCTACCTTTGTTCACTATTGGGGGTGATTTCATCAGGGTGATTCAGACTACTTTCACTGTTCAACTTGAGGGGGAGTTTTTCCCACTAGGTTTTCCCTCTTTTCCTCACTTAGTTTGTTTTTTAGCATTGTTTCAGTTTCATCATTGTACAGGGTGACCTATGGCCTTAGTTTTCAGGTCCCTAGAAATTTTATGCATTTATGTTTTCTATCTCCTCTTGAGTATAGCTTAAGGGGGGGTGTTGGAGACATTTACCACCATACACACTCATTTTGGTCAATTTGTCCTAGTTAAACCACTATCCTAAGTATTATTGACTTAATTGACATCAGAGGAGCACTGTATGACATCAGTATGATTGCACCCATGCCTAAATTTAGTCATGGAGGCTAACTAAGCCTTATCCTACATTCGGGGAGGCTAACTGGAGCACTCTGGGTGTGATCTGAGTGTCATTAATGCCCCATATTGATAACTGATGGTTACAATCAGTTAAACAGAGAAATGAAGGCACCCTCCATCATTAAATTGATTATTTATTGATTATTTAATGAACTGGAGTCAACAAAGGCACCTCCAACCACTTCTGGTGTTTAGTTACACTTCAGTTAACCTCATCGGGGTTCATTGGAGTCATTGATGCACTACCACTTGTTGGTTGGTTTGCTATGACATGTGTCTGACCTACTTTCAGTTAGACTCAATCATTTATTACACTCCGACTTCAGTTAGGGATCAATTGAGTCAATTTGGGTTATGATCAGTGGTTAACTTGAGTGTTGACTGTGGCTTACATTCAGTTAAGCTAGACTCACTCGTTCAATTTGAATGACCTCCTTGGGAATTTGAATTGCTTTGTCATTCATGCTTCCAGCATGATCATTTGTATTGTATTTCTCATTCTTTGTGTGAATATACAGAGCAACTACTCATTTTGTAGCCCTATTACACCATTTTCATGACTTAATGTTATTAATATTTAATGAGACTTGTGTTTAGTCCCTAGATTACTGTGACAGATTAATATGGTATCAGAGCTCATGGTGGGACGAAGCTCACATCTCTCAAAAACAAGGTTTTTGACAGATCTTGCATGAAAATTGAGCAATAGCTCAAAAATCCAACACTGCACCAGAAGCCAAGGCTTACCACATAATACCCCAAGTAAAGAAATTGTTGATCAAGCTTGCTTGATTGACTATGCTGGGTGTGATGAAAGCCTAAAATGTGCAAGCTGTTTGACCTTACATTTCCCTTTCTGTTGTGATTTTCAGGTTTTCTACAAGTGAAGCATTCGCTCCAGCAAATTCAAATGGCCTCTTCAGTAGATCTTTCGACTCCGTTCAATTTCCACTCATGGAAAGGAGACATGGAGATCTAGCTACGCTCTAGAGGACTCTATAGAGTCACCATGGACACTGAAGATGAGCCTGGTACTGCTATAGACAAATCAAGATTCTTGAACAAGAAGGATGAAGCATTCGGATTCTTGTGCCTCTTTATTTCCTGGGATCTTCTTTTACATCTTTCAGGATTGAAGACTCCAAAGGAAATTTGGGATGAATTGGAAACCCTATATGGAAAGCAGGATGATTTGAGAGTTTACCATCTCAAAAATGAATTGATGTCTCTCCAGCCTTCCAATTTTGAGACCTTGAATGACTTTTTCACAAAGTTCAAGCACATTGTCTTACTCTTGAAGCAATGCAAAGTGCAGAAGGTGGATGATCAGCTCATCCTCGTCATACTCTCAAGAAAAATATCAAATTAGGAAACCACATTGCTTGCATGTTCATAATTTTGAAATCATTAATGAGGCTCAATTCTTATGCACATGTGGTTGACTACCTAGTTCATGTTGACCCGAAAGATGTTCCCGTTAGAGATGCATTTGATGAATCAAGGTGTTTTGATTACAACTACTATGTTTTGGGGGGGAATCATTTTGCAGAGGCCAGAAGAGTATTGATGCAAGAGTTTCCCAAAAACCCCATTTTTCAAATAGTCAAATGCATAATTTATGTTGGTTTAACATACGTGGAAGCAAAACTATTGACATGGGATCATAACACAAATAGTGACTATAGGATGTCCATGACATTCATTCAAAGGGTCATATTTATCCACAATGAATTTGAACAAATATGTGGTGGGTATAGATTGAAAGTTGATACAAATTTCCAAAAACAATGTTGTATGGAAATTGGTTTCCTAATTAAAGAGGACGATGTGAAACATAAAGGTTTGAAAGAAAGTGATGCATTCAAAGCTGTAGATAACTATTTACAATTGGAATTTAGAATGGAGCCAATATGGTATTTGATTGAATATATATTTAACTCGTGGGATAATATTGACATAAAAAATCAAAAGGTAAAGAAAATTAAAGCAGCTGCAAGGAGTAGCAGTCAAGGAGGCCCTGATGTCAAGAATTTTCCAAAAGATATGACTATAACACATTGGGGAGCATTGCAAGGTATGAAGGATGAAACACCTTATATATACAATTTTGTCACATGTAAATTTGGGTAAATTATCCATGGAGGAAATGTGCAATGAATTTGAAAAGTAAGTTTGTGGATTGGTTTATGTTTTGAATTTTATTTTTTGAGTTTAGTATGCTTTATTAATTCAGCATTATGTTATATCATTAGATATAATTGTAAGTGTAATTTATTTTTACATCGTGTAGTCATAAGGTTTACATGAAAATACAAGAGGATATCGTTACAATGTTGGGGAAGAAGAATTGGGATGATGTCAAGTGCAACTATCCAGACTCAAGCTCCATAGAGAACTTGAGAAATTTTTTTGTTGCATACAAAAAAGGTATGTTGATTTATGATATATTCTATTTAATTTATTTGCAAGCCAATTCATTTATATATTTTTTAATTATACATATAATTTTTTTCTCAAATATGTCAAAGAAGAGTTCAGTACCAGAGTCTTTCAAAATTCATATTCAAAGCATTGAAATAGAACGACAAAGAAGGAAACACCTTGCAAACATAGAACTTGATGATACCCTTGATAATCACATTTGGAATGGGCTAGACACTGTGCAATATAAAGTGATTGTTGGTGATTGTGCAAACATTGTAAATATTGTTCCTAAGGATTACTCCCTAGTAATTGCAGACATCCTTCATGGCTACAATATCAAAAGCATTACTTATGATTGTGAGCCTTATGACTGTGAGCCTTATACTTACCAATTATGCAATAAAGTGGTTTCGGGATTTATCGATGTCACAACATCACCTCTATGGAGATTTATTGTTTTCCATTGAAATCTACAAGGAGGAGCAATGCTAACAACTTTCAAGGATAAAGAAAAGTCAAGGAAGAAACTGTATTGGTAAGATAATTGTAGTGTCTTATTAAGCATTTGAAATTAGAAAAGAAATTTATTTTTCTATAAGTTAATTAGATTATTATTTAATTATGTTACAGGCATAAAACTGATATTTGTAGCTCGAGCAATGATCCATTTATGAGTGATACTGAAAGCATACATCTTGCATGTTGGACAAAATATGAGACATATGAATCTCTTTTAATCAATGAAAGGAGTGAACAAAAATATAGTCAAATATTGACTTATAATGTCGTGGTTAAAAAGTTGACATATGAAGAAATATATTTGAAAGGAGAGATTGTAAACATCCACCAGAAAACACAAGCATTGATTAATTATCTCATAGATGAATTTTCAAAAGAAGGATATTGGGTTTTATATTTGTTCTCAGGATCATGTATTATTTCTGATATTACATATGAAACTAGTGTCATTATTCTATATCTATACTAAATATTTTTAAAATTTATGTTTCATTATACTATTTAACTTCATTTTTTTATGCATGTGGTGATTAGGTACAACAATAACATGCTCCTTACAAAAGGGAAGAAATTGCATATCCATAGATAATGATCCACTACAATGCAATTATATCAAGCAAAGAGTTAAGGTTATGAAAGTTCTTCCAGATGAAATGCAGGAAGTTGGTTTGAAGAAAGGGGAATTCCGTGAGCCACTTGTGGCAAAGATGTCAAAAGAGCCTCAACCACCAGTAAAAGGGATGTTTGGAAATGATCACTTTGGGCATTTCACAAAAGTAGAAGAACCAATGGAAGAAAACAATGAGGTCTAGGAAGAGAGCCAAGCTGTAGAAAATGCCAATTTTGATGAAGATTTTGGTATGCATGATATTCTTGATTAGTTTCATGACATTGAGGAGAATTCCAAACTTAGATGTTAGTCTGCATGATATTCTTGATTAGTTTCATGTCATTGAGGAAAATGCCAAACTTGACAAGTATTTGATAAGATATTTATGTAATGTTTTGACTTTAAGATTTTATTTTGAGAATAACTATTATGTTTTTTCATATGTTATTTACAACTATATGGTATACTTTTTGTTAAGTTTATGTGAATCATTACTTGATACTAAAATAATGCTAAATAATATCAGTTTTACGTATAAAATAGCTGAAAATAGGTTAAAAATGGTTTGAAATGTCTTTATTTTCTCTCTTATTTATTTATTTATTTCAAATTTACACAAAAATGAGTTATTTAAGAGAAATGTTTAAAGGAAAAACTTCCAAAATGTATCTATTTTTATTCTTATTAGCTTCTAAATGTTGAAAACATTCAAAAATGTATATGTTTTTGCATTGTAACTAGGTATTAAATGTATATTTTTTTGTAAAATCTGGAGAAAAAAAATGTCCCTGTAACGAAACATTATAGTTTTTTTTATGACCAAGAAGTTTGAAAAACTCAAAGAAATGGCTTGAAATGTAAAATGGTGCTACCAATATACACACTTTTTGAAGTGGAGGCAAAAACAACTACTTAAATTGACCCCCAAAAAAACGAGAACAATGACGGGTTCGCGTCAAGTTGTACAACTTATTTGATTCCATAGCATTGTCTTTCCTCCTGATGTAGTTAGGGTTCGATCATCTTTACCTCCTTCCTCAAGCACAACATAAATGTTATATTCATCAATGATGGTTCTTCCCAATAGTTTGTACGTATTTCCATATGGAACTCCCATCATCAATACCATTGATCCTCGAACCATTTTGAAACCACCATCTCCACACATAGTCTTTACACCTGTAACATCCATCTTTCTTACATATATCAAGTTTCTTTCTAGATTCGAAATGTGTAGCACTTCAAGTAGAGTTCTAATCCTTCCATCCTTCAGTTTTATCTTGACTCTACCACATCCAATGATATTTGTTGTTGAATCATCTCCCAAGTACACATCTCCTCCATTGTACTTTTCATATTCACAGAACCACTCCCTATGAGGGGTCATATGACATGATGCACCTGAGTCAGTCAACCATATATCATGTTCTAAATGATTTCCCATGGAAGCTAGGTACACATCCTCTCCTTCTTCTAAGGAGGAATTTGCCTCTATGGAAGGGCTATCCTTAGATCCCTTTTCTTTCTCAACATTCTTAGATCTGCAATCCTTTCTATAGTGCCCAACTTAACCGCATTTCCAACACTTCCTTATTCCTTTTCCCAAGGATTTAGATATACCCTTAGATTTAGATATCCCCCTAGATACTTTATTTTTGTTTCTCTCCCGGGGGCAGCCTCTCACAGACAAGGCATCCATGCTATGATTATCCATGGTTTTCCACCTCATCTCCTCTAATAGTAGGGATGATACTATTTCATCAAATTTTAAGGTTGCTTGGCTAGCACAACCTATTGCAACAATTAGGTTGTCCTAGGAATCTGGTAAAGAACACAATAATGTAATACATTTATCTTCTTCAGCCATTATAATTCCAACAGAGGTTATATGACTTACTAGAGTATTGTAGACATTCAGATGATCTGTTACAGTGTCATTTTCATTCATTACGAGGTGAAACAATTTCTTTTGCAGAAACAACTAGTTCACAAGGGATTTTGATTGATCCAAACTCCCTAGTTTCTCCCAAATCTTTAGCACACTATCTTCATCAGATACATTCAACAACACAAATTATGATAAGCACACACGTATTTTACTCCTCGCCCTTCAAGTAATTTATCCCAATCATCTGGAGGTAGGGATATTCTTGAAATTGTGTTTTGAAAGTGGATTTAGGTACCCATTTCAGAGATAAGCATGGACAAATATTTTTATGAGATTTGGAGCTATTTTGGCCCTTGTTCAAGGTTGGTCAAACTAAGGTTAAAAATATGCACTTTTGTTGACGTTCTCGGAATTGAGTTTTGAATTTCTAATCTATCCCAATCGTCTTGTGACGTTGCAATGGGTTTTGTACCAAGATCCACAACAATCCATTGTTCCCAATCTACAAGAAGATACTCCATTTTGAGCTTCCATAGCTAAAAATTATGGTCATTAAATTAATTGATCTCAATTCTCAAACTGCTCGCCATTTTCTTTCAATGAACAAATCAACACTGCAAAGCTCCCACTAAACCTAGGTTTATAACACACCCAATATCTATCAACTCTGCCAAACCCTTAACAACAAATGTGTCCCCCAGATGCCAAAATCGAGTTCTGATACCACATGTAAGTGTTAAAATTGATGTGTCATTTAGATAATCAAGCAATGAGTCAAATATTATTGATGTAGTAAAAGAGGAATGAAGATACACACTGAAAAAATCAAACCACACATAAAACATATGAGTATAGCTTAGATAATTGTGGTATCATTCTCATTAATTAATCTAGTGTTACAATAGAGTTACATAAGGAAGAATTCAAATTCATTAGGGAGGAATTTTAATCTACCAACTGGATGTGAGTGTACATAACTGACTAGCTAACTCATAATGTCTCAATCAATATCGGAGTCCAAATGGTTAACTCCAGATGTCTAATCAACTCACACAATCGGTAATAAACAATTAAATCAGTCTAACTGAAGTGGTAGGTGAGAAAAGGCACCTTAACCACATGCAACCATGCATAACTGGTGCTAACTAAATGTAACTAGAAAATAACTAAGCTTAACTAGTTCCAACTCCAACTGACTGAAGGAGGTTGGTGTCGAGACTCCCAGTGGCTCCTAAAATGCAGGGATTGGCCTAGGAGGCACAAAAACTGATGCATGTAAGTGCAGTCAGTGGTAGTTAGCCTCTAGTAGTGTTCCACACACTCTAGTAACTAGTACATGTGGCCCCATTATTCCAAGTGGACCCAATGGTACTATTGGACTCAATTAATTAAATAAAAACTCCTAAGTTAGGATAAAATAATCTAATAGACAGTTTGGTCAACGGAGGATTATAAATCCTAACACCCCCCTAAATCCTAACTTGGACAACCGTGGGCCCTAGAAACAAGGCCATAAGTCACCCATATGCAATCTAAAAGATAAAATGTTGCTTAATACAACCTATGAAACAGGGTAAAACCTCATGGGAACCCCCCCCCCCCACCTCAAAATAAGCAGAAATCGGAACTGAGAATCANAACCCTTAATGCCTAAAAGAAACCTGAGAAAGACAAATCTCTTTTATATAAAAGACTTGGTAAAAATATCTACAATTTGATCCTTTGTAGGATAGTAGTGCAGTGTGATGGTTTTGTCATGCACCAGTTCCCGAATGTAGTGCATTTGAACCTCTATGTGCTTTGTCCTCTGCTTCTGATCTGGATCACTAGAAATTTTTATTGTACTCTGGTTGTCACAATAAATATCCATTGTAGGTGAAGTCTGAATCCCAAACTTTGTCGAGATGCCATGTATCCAAACTTCCTGAATAGATGCATTCACAGCTCCCTGATACTCTGCTTCTGCTGAAGAGAGTGCAAGTGTTTCTTGCTTCTTACTGGACCAACAAATTGTCCCAGATCCAATCGTGAATACAAAACCCGAGGTGGATTTCCTATCATTTCCATATCTTGCCCAGTCTAATTCTGTGAATCCTGTGAGATCAAGTTGTGCTCCAGTTGCATAGTGGATCCCATAATCTATAGTACCCTGCACATAGTGCAAGATCCTCTTTGTTTCCTTCCAATGTAGCTCCTGTGGTTCCTGCATGTACCTGAAGGCAACACTCATAGCATAGGATATGTTTGGTCTCGAATGTGAGATACAGGAGGATCCCAATGAGTTGTCTGTAGAGAGTGTTATCTACCAAAGGTGTGGAACAACCTTCTTCAAGCCTAATGCCTGATAGAAAGGGACAAGGGGTTTCCTTGCAATCCTCCATGTGGAATCTCTTAAGCATGTCTGATGAATACCTAGACTATGAGATCATGATTCCCGAATTATTTTGAATTACTTCGAGACGAATGAACTGTCTTAGAAGTCCTAGTTCAGTCACAGGGAATGCTTTGTTTAGAGCATACTTGATTCTACTCAATCCAATAGTACAGCTACTAGTAATGAGCAAGTCATCCACATACAATAAAACTAAAAGCAAGAACCCCTCTATCTTTTGGATGTAGACATTGCAATCTGATTTGCACCTTTCAAATTTTTGAGATATAAGGAAGGCATCCATATTGGTGTACCATTCCCTTGGGGCTTGTTTGAGTCCATACAGTGATTTCCTCATTATGCAAACTAAGGAAGGATCATCAATAAACCCCTCGGGTTGTTTCATATATATCTCTTCCTCCAAATCACCATGAAGGAAGGCACTTTTCACATCCATGTGATGTACCTCCCATCTTTTGGAAGCTATAATATCCAAGACAAGCCTAATGGAATCAATTCTAGCTACTGGAGCGAATATCGCATTGTATTCCAAGCCTTAAACCTAAGAGTATCCCTTGGCCACCAACCGAGCCTTATACTTGGTTGTGGTTCCATATGAACGTATCTTGGCCTTGTAGATCCATTTGCACTGAACAAGATTTCTTCCTGGAGGTAAGGAGACAAGTTCCCAGGTTTTATTGTCATGTAGCGAATCAAACTACTCATCCATGGCTACCTTCCATCTAGGGTCATGGAAATATTCCTTGAAGGATTAAGGATCTGACCCCATCATCATAAAACACCTCTCAGGAAGAAGTGGATCTATGTGGGATAGTGCAACACTCTCCTTCTGATACTAAGACCTCGTTCTTCTCTTGTCATTTGGATACCCAACACCATTTCCAAATGTTGAGCCCATTTAGGCTGTTGAAATGAGGTAGATGCTAGATCTCAATCTAGATCCTTTTGAGGTGTAATCTCAATGTCTGGATCATGATGGTGTGCCTCCTCTTCTGAACCTAAATCTGAAATGTCAAGAAATAAAAATGTATCTGCAATAGGAAGTGAAGGAATGTTTATACCTTCATTTGCTTCGAATGGAAGTTGTGGTGATGCTCGAACTGTAAATGGCATGAAGTGAGAGAAAATATATGCCTTGGAGGCATGAATTCCTTTCGCTACAATCTGCCCAGTTGAGATTTTTGTGATCTCTATTGAATCAGTTCCAAACAACACTTGCTTTGGTGAGCCAGTGTGAGTCATATGATATACAAACAACAAATTAGCTCCAAGGGAGGGCACATAGAGGATATTCTTGAACTCACCATGCTGGATTTTGATGGTGCCTCTTCCTACTGCTGGAATTTGGGAATCATCTCTCATGTGAATAGTGGGCCCTTCTTTGATGTTGAGAGTGGAGAAGAAATCCTTGGAGGCAACCATGTGGTTAGATGCTCCAGAATCAATCAATTAGGATGTTGACCTAGGTAGGCCAGCTTTCAAAGCATGGCACCTTTCATGTCCATCATCAGAATTATTTTCTCCTTGTGGGATAGCAACATTATTCTGTTTGAGAAGAGTAATCAGCTGATCTACTTGCTTCTTCATACAAGAGTTTTCAAGGTGAAAACCTCTCATACAATAGGGACACATATTATTTTCAAACTTCTTCTTTTTCTTAGAGTCGGAGGCTCCTTCAGAAGTCTTCTATTTCTGTTTAGGCTTTGAATCAACTTCTTTAGCATCCTTCTTCTTTGATTTCCCTTTATCTTGCGCTTTGGTAGAGTTTGTCACCAGGAGAGATTGATCTTTGGAGATCTTGATGACTCCCATGCAGATAAACTTCTCTTGCTCCTTTGCTAAGGACTCGAAAAAGGAATTAAGTGAAGGAATTTTCCAATCCAGAAAGGAATCCCTTTTAGAATGGAAGATTGAGACAAATACAGAATACTCTGGGCCAATTTTGCTGAGAATGGAGAGCACATTTTTCTCATCCTTTATTTCTATTCTGCATTGTTTGCATTGGAGTGCAAGAGACTTGAATTTAGTAAAGAATTGCTCTATTGTTTCGAAATTGCTGGGATGTAAGGCTACCAGCTCATTCTCTAGGAGGTGTCCCTAAAGCTCATCTTGTTTTCCAGACAAGTCTTCAAGCTTCTCCTAGGATTCTATGGGAGTCCTCAAACCTTCAAGGTGGAAGAGGAGATATATGGACATATGAGTGCATAGATAACTGAAAGCTTCATCTAAGCAGTTCATAAACTTTTTTTTTCTCAACTGGCTAATAGGGCTCAACCTCCCTTCCAAGTATTATCCTGTAGTATCCTATCTTATGCAAGGCCACCTACATATTTTCCCTCTAATCAAGATAATTGAAGGGTGTTAGGATCTGAGAAGTAGAAGGTAGAGAATCCATAATTATCCTGTTGGAAAAAAACACAAATATTCACACAAGCTACGTAGCACTTGTAGAATTTCACTGCAAAAACACTACAACATTGGAACTATGCTAGAATCATGCCTTCCCTCTTGACATGAACACTTTATCAGGGTCTATCACGCCCACACTACCACTCCGAATAAATTAAGAGGAAGCAAGGTACCCTTTGTGGAACTTATGTGGAAACCCAGCTGCTTCTCATGTTCAATGGAGAGTATACAGACATGAAGCTTGCTTGAGATGGATCTGATACCATGTTAAAATTATTGTGCCATTTAGATCATCAAGCAATCAGTCAAATATTATTAATGCAGTAAAAGAGGAATGAAGATACACACTGAACAAATCAAACCACACAAGAAACAAATGATTATAGCTCATATAATTACAATATCATTCTCACTAATTAATCTGGTGTTACAATAGAGTTACATAAGGAAGAGTTTGAATTCATTAGGGAGGAATTATAATATACCAACTCGATGTGACTGTACCTAACTGACTAGCGAAATTAGGATGTGTCAATCAATATCAGAGTCCAAATGGTTAACTCCAGATGTCTAATAAACTCACACAATCAGTAATAAACATTTAACTTGGTCTAACTGAAGTGGTAGGTGAGCAAAGGCGCCTTATCCATATGCATCCATGCATAACTGGTGCTAAATGAATTAATTGTGATCTAACTAAATGTAACTGGAAAATAACTAAGCTTAACTAGTTCCAACTCCAACTGACTGAAGGAGGTTGGTGCTGAGACTCCCAGTGGCTCCTAAAATGTAGGGATTAGCCTAGGAGGTGCCTAAACTAATGCATGCAAGTGCAGTCAGTGAAAGTTAGCCTCTAGCAGTGTTCCCCACACTCTAGCAACTGGTACATGTGGTCCCATTAGGCCAAGTGGACCCAAATGGTACTAGTGGACTCAATTAATTAAATAAAAACTCCTAAGTTAGGCTAAAATATTCTAATAGATAGTTTGGTCAAGGGAGGATTATAAATCCTAACAGTAAGTTTTAAACCTCTGTAGAAAAGAAAAACATACAGATTCTTTTAAGCAAAATAGAGATTACACAATAGCATTCACACATAAACACAAAGATTTACCCAACCTTTAACTGGGAAAACCAACAAACCTTGGAGCCTCACCTCCATTTTTGTCATTGTCTTTATGAATCCTCACAATACAAAATATAGGTATTCAGCAGCATCCAATACCCTAATCCGTTAACTCATATTAGAAAATAGACTCCAATCCCTTAACTGGGATTCAGTGACATATTTTAGAAAATTCCGCAAAATAACAAAAAATAGGGATCGTCAAATGCAACACTGACATCCGCACCTCCCCTCCACACACACATGCAAAGAAGATAACATATACCCAACATGTACAGGGTGCTATAATTAAGCCACATGGTCATATTATGAAATTCATAAACAACTAAATGTATGTGCAAATTCATATTAAACATACACAATGGAATTAAACTCTATCAGTGCACACACACATCATGATTCTACCAGCATACTCATCATAAGCATAATAATAAAACCATCATACAACATTAAATTCCTTTTCATGCTACACAAGCACCTAATTGAAGAATTCATGTTGGATCATCTCATTTAATTTAACACAATGAACAATCATTCATAATACATAAAATTGACATATTAGAGACAACAACAAAAAGCTTATCTTTTAATTCAAATTTCCTAAGCAACTGGCTATAGAAGAGAAACGTTCCACCCAACCATAGGTCTCTATACAAAATATATTCTTTTATCTAAGAGACAATCCCCATGCTGGGCTATGTATCCACTAAGGAGGAATTACTCAAGCTCACTCATATCCATAAGGATAAATGCTCATGCTAAGCCAACACACAACTGGATTTGTCAAGAAAGTAGGGATATAAAGAAGGAGAATGTTAATCCAGTGATCTCAACCACATAGCTACAAGCATATCAATTAAACTTGTCTAGGATTGGCACCCACAATACCTATCACACAAGAAGGTCCCCTTCATTGCTACACAGTCACCCAGGCACCCGCTTCCCTCTCGTGCTCTTCAAGGTGGCACAAAAAGGTATAATATTCTAAATCTTCAGATATTCTTTCCTTTGTGGGATTTATTAAACACTTCCAACCTATGATCTCACTCCTGCTTCAATCCACTCTTAGATCTTTTCAAATTCTGGTCATGTAACTATCAATTATGAAATTCCACTTCCAGGATTCCTAATCTAGGTCTTCCTATGGATTTTTGGGCTCTTAGAACTCTCAATTTTGCTCCAGGTTTATGTCTATGGATTCCCCATGGGATTTCACTCCTCACATGAATTTCTGGGCATTTTTGGCACTTCAAATTGTGGCTTCTTTCCAAGTTGTGATTTCTGATTTTTCCACATATGGGAATGCAAATCAAGCTCTGATTTTATGGTCTAGTTGTTCCACAATGGAATGGGGAAGATGGAAAACAAATCTTCCATGAGGAAAATTGACTTATGGTTCAATTAAACCTTGCCCATACTCAACCATACGAATTTTTTGTTTTTGTTGATGCTCTATTAATTCATGACGTGATTTGTCAGCTACTTTCTTACAACACAATTAAATGCCAAGAAGGGAAGTCAAGATGGGTTCTTAAGATGACACTTGGAAACAATAGATTCAATCCCACAACCCCCTCACCTCTCCTTAGTGGATACACACAACCCCCTCATTTTAGTTGCTTCCAAAGACAACTCTTGGTATTTTATTGCATTTAAATATTTACATGCTTTTATAATTTCCCATGTCGTGCTAGTACATGGCTCACAAATTATAAAATACTTGCTTTTTGAATGCCAAATATTCACTAGTAGGTCCTTGGACTTGAGCTCCATGCTAGGAATTCATACATCGCATATACATAATATTTACATATAAATCCAAATTCTAAGTGTCAAAATGGGGGTATTACATTCCCCTCCCCCTTAAAATAACACCGGCTTCAGTGTTCCAATATTTAGGAATACTTACACAATGTTTATACATATCCAAACTCACAAAATTGAGGCAGGTCCTTTCTTGTATTGTATCCTTTAAATTCGATTCTTACTACCAATTCCTTCACCCTATACATGCAACTCCAACTAGCTATGACCTTCTAGTTCAACATGTGAACTGTTTATTTTCAGCAAACCCTTCTTCCTCTTTATTTTCCATCTTATTCACAAGCCTGTAAATTTTGTGGTTGCAATCCAATTTCTTGTTGCTCCTTGTTGGACAGTTATGGAGGCAATGGCTTCCCCCACACTTCCAATAGTTCAATGGAGATCATTGCTTTTGCTTTACATACTCAATTGCATTTGGTTACTCTAACCTTGGGAGTTTCTTGGTGGACTAATTGGATGGTTGCCTCTTCATCGATTCACTACCCTTGCCACAACTGATGTCTTACTAGATACCTTTCACTTCATTTTGCATGTGAATATTGTTATGCAAAACCTTATGGTTCATTTCATTCTACCGTTTTTGTAGCTTTCGCATCTCTCCAAGATTTTCTTGGGTCTTAGCAATTGTTTGAAGCAATTTTTCAGCTAACTGAAATAACTTTTGGTCTATTTCCATTGTGGCTGTGTACAATTTACCACACTCTACTTGCCAACATAACTTGCTTTATGACAGCTGCAACCATTTTGTTCAAATTTCACCTGTGAAGTTCATCAGTGTGAATCTTGTTATCCCAAACATGACAAAAGAATTAAAATCAGTCAATTACTTATTCAATTGACTTGGAAGTTGCATGCTTTATCCAAAGAGACTTTCACGCATTTCATGATTGTCCCAACATATAGACGAATCCATCCATCTTCATTCTTTCACAGAAATTCAACTAATTCAACATTCACAGTTTATTTCAAGCGAAATAAAAACAATTACTTTCAATCATAACATGCATTCAACAATTTCTATTTCTAGAATACAATAGCAAAATGGAAAGAGATGAATAAGAGGTTCCCTTCTCTTAATCTTGATCCAATTCGGAGTCCCACAACTAAGGATCCATGCTCCTTGGCCTCTTTTACTTCAAAGTGTTAATGCTTGACTTGCCCATTTCTCATTCTGGCAATGACATTTCACATATAAGGTTTGTCCAAGACTTCACAACCAGGGCACTCCCCATGGTCTACCTACAAAACCTCAACTTCTAGGACCGACACAAGTCCACTAGCACCATTCTTAATGGCTACTCATGATGAAAATTTTAGGATAACCACATGTCTAATTGCATCCTTAGAATTCCTTTAAGGTTATCGCTTCCAACATTACTTGGGTTTCAACAAAGAAACAATCGCGTATCAGTTTAGATATCATAAAAATTATCCTTTTTAGGATTAACATGCACACATAAAATTTTGCATCGAATAAAATAAGAAAATACATGGTAATCAAATACTTATCTACATAGGTGTCTTCACATTGCTCCACATGTGTCCCACTTCACTTTACAAGCCTTGGGTCACTTCGGGATATATCAACAAATGTTTTGCCAACACACTAGATGCACCACAACATTCAATGCCCAACGAATGCACTGACTAGATTTACTAGGATTTTATGGTGCTAAACCAGTCCCATACCTGGTTTATTCTCTCCATTTCCAAGCCAAGGCCTTCATTTGGGCCAATAGGAAATGGAAGGAAACTTCACCATAACTATTGCCAAACCAACACCTCTGTTGGGATTATAGGAAATCAATGGAATTCTCCACTCATCTTCCCCTCCCTGGAAACCAACATTCTCCCTTGGGCTAAGCCATACCCAGGGTTTCCCTTGCACTCTCGGATTCCTTATCCATCACATGCCTCACAAGCACAATCCATATTCTCACGTAATCAATTCCCAAACATGGGATCCTTCACAACTACTCTACTTTCTTCTTTACTTCTTTTCTTAAATGTGCAACATCAACTTGTAGATATTAATCCTTGACAACACAAGGGCTAGTCAAGTTCATTAGTATCACTGATAGGGGATTATAAACATAATCTTATGTAAAATCCACTCCTCGATACTAAAACACCAGCAATGCATCCATTCCCTTGGGAATGTAATCAATATCAACAACCACGAGTTCATAATATTTGGTATTTGCACATGGTAGTTTCTAGTTTTCATTGCCATATCCAAGACAATTTTGCTTGTGGCTTGATACACACCATTAGCACAATAAAATTGCACTATACAATAACATTATCTATGCAATAAAAATTCCAAGACTTATGATTACACAATCATATCCTTTTATGCAACTTTGTCCTCCCAACAAAGCATTTCTGGTAGCTTTCACTCATGACTACCTTTATCATGCAATTATTTCTCTTGCATTCATAGCATCTCATGAAATGATCTCATAATTGTTAATAATTATATCCTCTCATCTATTAATGAATTGCAATGAAATCAATATATCACCACCATTCCTTCACACAATGCATCTTAACATGTGTACTCACATATGTGCATTCACAATCACAAGATTTACAAAACCTTTTATTGCACAATCTCCCAATGCACTCATGCATTGATTCATGCATATTATATTGTCATGTCATGCATTCCCCCATGATGTTTTGGGAGGCCTACCTATTGCTTCCACACAATACCCAACCATCTCCCCAATCACTTGGTTACCTACTTGGGTGCCTTCCTTCTTCATCCAAACACAACAATTGGAGTTCACTCACTCCCTACTTGTTGGAAAGAGGTTTCATCCCAGATTAACATTGATAGGGAGTTCATGGAATACTTGTGTAGCACTATATGCTTCACAACTCAACAATGGTTTTACACATAGAATGCTATTATTTCTTATGAATGCATTCAAAATTTTAAACAATCTCATGGTATAAGGTTCCTTTCCCTGATTACCCCATTCATCACCATTCTTGATGGAATTTTATTCACATAAATATATTCAGTATTACATGCATACCATTTTATAATGGTTAAAATATGGATGAAGGGATTCTTACCCAATCTCTTTTTATCACTCATGCAGTCAACATAAATAACTCTTACCTGCATGGGTGCCATCAACATTCCTCATGGTAATTGATCAATAGGCCTCTTACAAAGGAATACATATTCCTTCCACCAACCATATGATTAAGTATTTGTTTCTCTAACCCTTCTTCATAAGGTTGTTAGTCACATGCAATAGCATTATCAACATCATAAGCAATGCTTCTATTGTTTGTGATCCTACAACCATTAGCAAAAACATTGATTGTAATCAACCATAATAATTATCATTAGTAGCACATTGCATATATAAAACCTCACTACTTTTACCAATATGCAACATCATGTGCATGCACATGCACATTCATATGCACTATGAATTATCTCTTAATATGCCTACTCGTGCATATACATTTCAGATATCTAAATTTGCACTCATGGCATTTCTATGTCAGGATATCATGTACATAAAACTCAAAAAATATAAATATATCAACAAGAGAAGAGTTGAGGAATTCTCCCTTTCCAATTACTCATGACAACATGGAATTTCCTCTTCCATAAATCATAGTTGGTCTAATTCATGGTCTCTCTTCTTTTTCAATGTTGCATTATTGAGATAATTCTCCAATTTCTGCTACAACCACCTATCAATCGTATGTAGAATTCATTGGCAATTACAACAACTCTCTATGCGCTCTATTAACAGTGCCATGTTTCTCCAATTGCTTCGGCAATTCTGGCTATGTCCAACTTGACCTTTCTTGGACTTCTTGACACTTAACAATGCTGCAATTTACTCCTTTCAAACTCCATACAGATTCTTTTCAAGGTTCATTACATGTCCTTGCATCTCATTCAACTATGAGACTTGATTTCCTTTCCCATGAAAATATTGCCACAATTTTGAACCACATCATTAATTCACACACGAGAAGGCCTCATCCTCTAATTGGTAGCATTTGCATGCCAACAATTCCATCACTATCATGAACCACATGGAAAATTCATATATTGGAATGTACTATCCCATTCATGAAAACTTCCTCCAGAATGCATACACTTTCCCACAAGGATGATTCACATGTCACCTTTACAACTTGCATACTCCTTACTCGCTAGCCTATACCATACCTTATTGAGCATTCTATTATGGAATACAATATCCATATCAAATAATCAAGAGTTCCCATGGCTCTTCCTGCTATTTGAAACAACCAAAAACCTTTTCAAAATAAAAACATTCAATTTTATCCTCCCGTATTTTAGATTCATTCTAATCTAAGACCTAAAAATTAGATTCTCCCCAAAATAGTGATTTCACCCAATTCTGCACTTTTTCCATAGGTGCAATTAGCCTCAAGGACCAACTTCAACAACTTGTAGAAGAAGATATAGAAAGAACCATAAAAAATTTCTATAGGGAGAAGTTAGTTCATGTAACAAGGATCACTCAACAAATTGCATATCTTCAATCTGATGCACCAGTCTACCTCTATAAAATTCTGGGTTTAACTACTTTTAACCTTTACACTTTTCTCAAACTTGAAATTTTCACCAAAACTAGTTATCACCAAAACTAAGCATTTTTGGAAATACATCATCTAACAAAAAATGTCTAGTTTGATGAGTAGGTTAAATGTTGAGTTCAAAAATTTTCTTGGTTTCAACATCTAGGGTCACTTTTACCTCCAAGATTTTCAAAATCCCCAAAAATTGCTATGAAATGGTGCATTTTGGCCTTATTTCACACCCCATATTCACATCCATTGGAATTTGGCTCCAATATTCCAAAATTATCTTAATGTATGGTCCATAGGCATGCCATAACAATTTCAACCCAAACTGAGCTCCCATTAGGCCTCGGGACACTAATATGTAGAAGTCACTAATTTGTAATTTCGTTCAAATCATAGCAGTACGGGCTCATTCTTCTCATTGGTTTTTATATGAGCTTTGTTAATGGTGTTTGAACACCTTTATTCTCATCCAATTCTAAGCCAAAATTCTCATGTTATTTTCGAAACAATTTTTGGGATCTATATATATTTTTTTCGACGTGTCGATCCCAACTTTTCCAAGCTTACCTGACCTTTTCGATCAGAAATCAGAAATCAAAATGCACAACTGATCCACAAAGATCCATTCCCAAATTATTGACTTTGACTGCTATCTTCTGTACGTCGGAAGTCAAAATTTGGCAGTGAAAAACAACTCCTCCACAAAATCTTCCCAACCTCTAGACTCCGACTATTATATTTCGTACGCCGGGAGTCGAAAGTTGGAATTGTAGAATGACATCCAAATAAAACTACCCCCACCTCCTGACTCTGACTACTATCATCTATATGTCTGGAGTTAGAAGTCAGAACTCCACCATTACACTACTACATAGTCCTAGTCCCCTACTTCCGCCATCAACACCCAGGTGTCGGCATTTCGACGTCGACATCAACACCCAGGTGTCGGCACTTCGACGTCGACATCAACACCCAGGTGTCGGCACTTCGACGTCGACATCAACACGACAATCCTTCCACGAACAATATGTAGATCTTGACATTGACACTTCAGTGTTTCCACCTCAACACTATCCAAATGGTAACAATAAATGAACCTTCCTCCCTTCCGATTTCGATGTCAAAAGTCATAAGTTGACATGATGCCCATGTTACTTCCAACTTATTTTGTCGATATCTTTCATGTCCAAAGTCCATTTTTTATGAAACAAAATTTGCTAGAAATTTCTCGACAAGATCTATACAACAATGTTATCCTCTGCAACATCTAAGGATTTTGATTTTTGGTCATCACTTTAACCCACAATTTATCAAACATCTATCAACACTCCCTGTGCATTTCTGATTTTATGCCTGTAAGTGTGGATCTTGGCCCAAACAGCCCTAGTGTTGCAACCATTTGCTCTGATACCATTATGTCACTTCCCCTCCCATCAATCCGACCCACAAAGGGAGCATGAACAATGTACGAGGTGCTATAATTAACCCCCATGGCCATATTATGAAATTCATAAACAACTAAGTGCGTGTGCAAATTCATATTAAACATAAATAGTGGAATTAAACTCTATAAATGCACATAGTCAGCATGCTTCTACCAGCATACTCATCACATGCATAACAATAAAACCATGCACAACAATAAATTCCTTTTCATGCTGTTCACAAGAATCTAATTGAACAATTCAAGTTGGATCAACTCATTCAATTTAACACAATGAACAGTGATTCATAATACATAAAATTGACATAATTAGAGACTGCATCATTAAAAACTTATATTTTAATTGAAATTGCTCGAGCAACTAGCTATGGAAGAGCAATGTTCCACCCAACAGTAGGTATCTATCTAGTCTATATTCTTTCAGTCGAGAGACCACCCTCAATATGGGATATGTATCCAATAAGGATGAATTATCCAGGCTCACTCACAGCCATAAGGACAAATACTTGTGATAAGCCAACACACTGTTGGGTTTTTCAAGCAAGTAGGGAGATAAGGAAGGATAATGTTAAGCCAGTGAGCTTAACCAAATAGCTACTTGCATATCAATTGACCTCAGCTAGTCTTGGCACCCAAACTACATACCATATAGAAAGGTCCTCTTCACTGGCACATAGTCCCTCAGGAACCCCTTCCCTCTCGTGCTCTTCAAGGAGACATAGAAAGGTAAGAGTTGATAAATATTCATATATTCATTCCTTCACTAAATGTATTAAAAAATTTCAACCTATGATCTCACTCCCGCTTCAATCCACTCTTCTATCTTTCCGAATTCTGGCCACGTGACTGTCAATCACAAGATTCCACTTCCATGTTTCCAAATATGGGTCTTCCTATGTATTTTTCGGGCTCTTGGCACTCTCAATTTTTCCCTAGGTTTATGTCTATGGATTCCCCATTGGATTTCACTCCTCACATGAATTTATAGGCGTTTTTGGCACTTCAAAATGTGGCTTCTTTCCAAGTTACGATTTTTGTTTTTCCATAGCTAAGAATGCATAGCAAGCTCTGATTTTACAGTTTGGTTGTTGTACAATGTAATGGGGAGGATGGAAAAAAAATTGATGAGGAAAAATGACTTATGGGTCAAGTAAACCATGCCCATACTTAGCCATATGAATTTCTAGGTTTTTCCCATGCTCCATTAATTCATGAGTTGATTTCTTAGCTACTTTCTTACAACATGATTAAATGCTAGCAAGAGAAGTCAAGATGGGTTATCAACATGACACTTAGAAACAATGGATTCAGTCCCACAAATTCATCACCTCTCCCTAGTGGATACACACAACCCCCTCATTTTATTTGCTTCCATAACCAACTCTTGGAATTTTATTGTATTTAAATATTTACATGCTTTTACAATTTCCCATGGCTTTCTAGCACATGGATCACAAATTATAAAATACTTTTCTTTTAAACGTCGAGTATTCACTAGTGGGGCCTTGGCCTTGAGCTCCATGCTATCAATTCTTACACCACTTATACACAATATTTACATATAAAACCAATACATTCTAAGGGTCAAAATGGGTGTATTACAATGGACACTATAAATTTACTCTAGAAACCCAAATGGTAAAACCAACTTTGAATGGTTGTTTAGTATATCTTGGCAATCTTTGGTTGCAAGGATGCTTATGGATCCCTTGTGCATCCTCTTATTGTGTCCAACAAAATCCCATTCTAAGTGAATATGCATACATGAATATGGAGAGATGGGGTAATGGGAAGGCTACTAGGCCTCACCTTTCGTTTCCCACTGCCCATCATTTTTGTCCTATTTCATTTTTATTTTTACATTTAATTCTTTTTTCTCTCTCTCTCTTATCTTATTTACATTTTGTTTTCCTTGTATTTTTATTTTATCTATCGTATCACCTTTAATAAAGACTATTTTACATTGCAAGTGATAGCATTACAACCATTCAAGAGTTCAATTCCATTTCAGATCAGACACCATCTATACTCTGCATGCCCCCCACTTTACAAACTTATTGGTTGTTGTTGGAGATGAGTGAAATCAGGAAACGTCGTTGTATGCCTTGTATTTAAATATGTACAAGAAGAAGAAAATGATGGAAACAAAGCTAATAGAGATCCTTTAGAAAACATAGATACCCTTATATGAAGTTTATATCTACTAATTAGCACTACCCAACAATTTCACATCATTTTAAAATTTATGCATCTCAAAGAGATTTTCCTTATCATTGCAACTCAGATTAATGTGAAATTCTAGAACAAGTCTTGTTGTTTGCAGTTGTGATCTACATTAATTCTTGTTATGCTAAAGGATTTCATGGAGGACAAGGGAATGCATATTGTAATTCACTTTGTGCAGGGGTGAGACCAAATGTGTTGCTGCTTATTATGCTAAAGGATTTCATGGAGGACAAGTGAATTCATATTGTAATTCACTTTGTGTAGGGGTGAGACCAAATGTGTTGCAAAGGATAGGTTTCTCTTTAGTGTCTCAATACAGGGCTTTAAGGGTTGGGTTCCATGGAAAATTACTAATTCATGTCATGTGTTTAATGAAATTACATGTGTTGAATCCATGACTGCACTTCCATAGAATGATATAACAGGTGTTTGAGGTTTATGTTTTCAAAAAAAATGCACAACGTCCTATCACATTAATATCATACATAAAATTATACTAGATAGACTATTAAGTATTAGTTTTATAGCAAGTTGTGGATGATATGGTTAAGGATATAGTTGTAGCTACAAGCCTCATGGGTTCAACGCTAATGGTGATGCAGTAGTGATCAAGTGCTCAAGAATTCTGACGCAAACAGATAAGGAATCAATGAAGATCTGTGAGGAATTAGGGGTTAGATTTACATTGTCAAATGATCAACATAGGGGGTGGATCATTTTTTTGCTAATAGAATAGGAAAAGGAGATGGGAAGGCCTGATAAGATTGCAATCGTTCGTGAGGGAAGAGCTAATATTATTACAGGTCTCATCTCTGCTCTTGATCGCCCTATTCTATGGAATGAACCCACCTTTATTCAAAATTGGATTAAATGGAATGGGACTGAGAGGGAATGTTTGTATCGTCCTTTACTATTGTCTTGGCAGTTATGGATTGCTAGAAATAAGTCCATCTTTGAGAATTCATGTACTAGCTCAAAACACATTATTTTCAATATTTGGGAGCAGTGGAAAGCACATCCAGTGCCTATATTCCAGAATACCAGTAGAAGATTATTAGCACTAGCACCATCATATGACTTTCCTGCTGGTTTTTTTTACGGAGCCGCTGCTAATGGAATTGGTGGCATTGGTGTTCACATTCTAATCAATGAGGATCACTACTTTTGTATTAAAATGGATTGTGGCCTGAGTACCAATACTAGATCTAAATTACTAGCACTATGGGTACTACTGGTCTTTTCCTACCATATCGGACTACCATATATAAATATCAGGGGAGATTCATCAGTCATCATCAACTGGTTCAATGGGCGAGCTACACTATCTACACTTGAACTTGATGGATGGTGCCATATTATAAGAGACCTCCAATCTTCCTTTATCCATCTCCATTCTTCTCATGTGTATAGAGAATTTAATGTTGAGGTAGATAGCTTATCTAAGGAAGCTCTTTTTTTAGCTCTGGGTAGTCTCCATTTCATGGAATTCACTGAGGGTGAATGCATTGGGATGGGTACATTTCAGCTCTTTTGAATTTTGTCTTACTCACACTAGCACTATTTTGGGCTTGAGTATGGTAGCACACCTCTTGGTGGTTGTATAGTGGATTTTACCACTCACTTTCCTGAGCAGGACTACTTGGAAGAGCCTCTCTAGATCAACTACCTTGCCTTGAATTTACTCCTCTGTGCCGAGGGTTTCTGAGAGGGTATCTTTGTGATGTCATATGTTTTGTACTTGCTCCATTGTAGTGAGGTTTCTCTTACTTGGCCTATTTTTCTTTGGGGTGATGATATTGTGCTCTCCTTTGTGGCTTGATTCCTATATTATGTATATGCTCACCTGTGCAACAAATAGATTACCTTTGATTCATTGAATAACAAGGAACAACTATTTTTCTCTTGGAAAAAAGAGCCATTATAATCATGACCATTTGTGGGGTGGTTTACTAGCACATGTAACGAAAAAGGTTAGATGCCATGAATGTTGTAGATTTCCTTATTGATTCAAAATGGACGTGAACGGCCCAAATTTGTCATTGTGTCCACAAATGGCCGCTATTTGGTGATATGGGTTGCAAACAATAACCATCAAAAGATTCATAGCAACATAAATTAACGAGGATATTCCCACCATTTTAATAAATGAATAGTTTATGGAGCAATATGAGGTATCCATGGAGGTCTAGGTAGCATATTTTGTATATGCATGGCTAAATTTTGTTGAGGCCTTGAAATCTTGCAATTAATCTTCATTAATTCAGGAGAATTATTAGGAATAAAAGGTTAAAAGAACTAGAGGAATAGGGGTGTGAAGTAGAGAATAGAATCTATAGGTTCTAGTGAGGGGAAGCATATAGACCTAAAATATATATATATTGTTAGAATAATCCGTCGGGATTATTGTAAATAGATAGGAATATGAATAGATAGGAAGGTGAAAAGGCTAGTTTTCAACCGCCACATCTAATGTATAAATAATAGCTTTTGGCAATGTAATAAACATCAATCAGGAGTTATACCTAACAACTGGTATCAGAGCAGGGCTACCTGCCGTAACTCCTGCCTGCCAGACCTTTGTTCTGCCATATCTATTTCAGGCTGCCTGGCTGCCTGCCCATCGTCAGTGCGCGTTTCTCCTCCCCCAGCCTGGGCATGCGTTATTCTCCTTCAAACGTTTATTCTCCTTCAAATGTTTGTTTGAGGTTACTGCGTGATTGGGGCGTTGTATTTAGTTTGAATAACGAAACCCTAGTTCTTTCACCTGTCTTTTATGCGTGGAGACTGTTCTGCGTTGGAGACTCTTCATTTGCTCTGCATGAAACCCTAATTCCGTGTGATACCCTAATTCCAGTACGTGAAGGCCCAGTTTCTCTGTCATTAATAATCCTGGAGTGTGCCCAGACTTGGTTGAAGACTGAGCTAGAGAAATTATCAGTTGTTTGGTTATATTATCGCTGGTTTGCAGTTGTTTGGTTATATATTCTCTAAATCTGTATTCTTGAATGCTGGAGCCTACGTGATTGCTGGAGGTCTGATATTCTCCTAATCTGTATTGTTGAATGTCAAAACAAACTCATTGAATCCAAGAAAACGCTGTGTAGAATAGTGCACGTAGCGTATTGAAGAAGAGACCTGGTGATTATTTTATTATTATGCTGCGAGTATATCCCCGTGAGTATATATGCTGCGAGTTTTGATTTCGATGAGCCATGACTGCTGCGATTTTCCTGAAGACGGCGCCTAGAGAGATAATGTATTGATATACATTGCGTTGGAGCTGTGTAAACCCTAATGCCTGCGTGGAGAAGAGATAGTATTGTAGACTGATAAAGTTGCCTGCGTTTTGGAGAAGCCCTGAGCCGGCTTACAATACGCTGTATGCTGCTCGTGAATACCCAATAAAGACTGAATTGTATGCTGCCTGTGACTGCGATGATATAATACATGCTGTTGATATAATACATGCTGTTGATGGTTGATATTTGCTGTTGATGGTTGATATAATACATGCTGTCGATATTTCCATTTTGAGAGCTCTTCAGTCCAGAATTGTATGTTGTTTCGATTTAGTCACGTTGAAGGCCTGTTGAAGACTTCCTGGGAGTTATACCCAAGGCTACAAAGGTTTGTTGCTGTAACAATGGTCTATTTGATTTCTGCGTGGACTAAAGACTGCTAAAGACTGAGCGTGGACTGCATGCTGCGACCTGTGCTGCAGGTTTAAAAGATAATATGCATTGATTATATATATATATATATATATATATGCGTTGATCATATATATGCTGCAGTGAACCCTATTTTTTTTGAAGTAAACCCTATTTTTCTTGCAAAGTCTGGATAGGGGCTGAGATTGATATTGCAGACCAATATAAGTCTATGTATGACTGACAGTAATATATTGCAGACCGATATAAGACTGAGATTGATAGATTGCAGACGGATCTCAGACTAATATGTGAAAATGTTGAGTGCTGTATAACTGGCAGTGATATATTTTGTATCTACTGATATATTTGCTATAAACCTGCACTGTATTCACCTTGGCAGAGACTGTAGACCTGCAAGGTTATTAATTTTTTATTTCTCTTTGAAAATTACACTGACAGTTGTAATAATGCAA
>LPNX010596701.1:0-13690 GCA_001517045.1 Pseudotsuga menziesii
TTGACAACCATCTCTTTTTATGGAAAAGGCAATGTGAAACTTTTAATCAGGACGCTATCCCTTTGATTTGAGTAAGAACACGGCTTTTAGATCAGAATTGCCAACATAGATTTCAACTAGAATTCTCAATTCTAGGAAAGTTAGACCCTTCAAATTGAAGCCAAGGAAGATATTATGGGTTTCATTCCCTATGTTGGGAGGGGAGAAGTTTGGATAGACATTGCTTGACTCAATGATGTATGAATTTTGAGTCTCTGTTGTCATAAGATGCAATGGAAAAAAAAAAATCTATATTGCACATTGAAAACCAGAGTTCCTATCATCCAACTTTCTTTGTTTGGATATCAATCAAACCCTGCAGCAATTTGACCATGTGAATATTGTAGTACAAAACTGATGATACTATTTTGATAGAGAAACCCAATAGTTCGTCTAGCAGTCTGAAGAAGAAACCATCAATTCAATAACATTAAATCCATAGTACACTCAAAATCAAAATCATATTTCCTCAATATATTGTTTCTTAAATTTATGTGTTCTAAAAATGCTTAATTCAGGACAATTTCAAATTATGTCCTCAAAATGGAATTTAGATAATATTTTCAGATTTCTAGTGGCATGAAGCTCCATACTTATTGTGCATTAAGAACTACGGCGTCTGGCTCCCCATCACCATGAAAGGCAATTAGCTAATCATATATGCCTCAATCAAGTCGTATTAGCATCTTGTTGTTTAAGAACTCAAATATCCAGTAATCTTGGTTTTCTTTAGGTGTTTGATTTTCATGTTATCGTGATAGGGAAAAAGCCACATACATGGCATGAAGTGGGAAACACTCACAAAGGACTGTAAAAAATACACACTGATTTGAATTGTTGCAGGGAAAAATACACTCATGCTTCTGAAATATCTTTGAGGCTCGCTACATGCCCAAATTTGTAGTGCACTTAGCAGCCAAGGAATTTATCTGAAAATTGTGTTGTAGCAGCCAAAGAGTTTTTCTGAAAATTGTACTGTAGTGGAAAAAACCTGCCCTCAAGGATACATGCTCAGATAGGAGACATACACAATGCCAAAATCACTACTTTCACATGCAGAGAAAAAATAAATTGTGCCTTAAAATTGTGCACCAAAAAAAATCGTGGATAGATGGACATGAGTTTGGGCTCTAAAAGAATTTGTACAAACACATAAATGCATGGATGCTGAAATCAGCCCATAGAAATCTGCACTTCTGAAGAATGCCTTAGGGCACTTGGGTACATTTGTGAATTGGGATCTTGGTAGGGCACACTCATCTTGAAATCATATTGTCAGGGATGCATCAGTTGGAATAGTTGGCTGATAGATCTGTTGAAGACATGCTGCAAGCATATTTTCTGAGCCTCAGGGCAGCCATGCTGGTCTGGTCTTGGGTGTACATGATGCTAAAAAATTTCTTGGAGGAGGGTCATTGGAGCAGAAGGGTTGCAATCTGTAAAAGATGGGGACAAGGTTCTTTTGCACAAACTGCTCTAGATTCATAGCTTATTCCACAAAATAATCTAGTGTTCCTACATACCCTGTCAAATGCTACATAATACGACAGATTCTAACCAAACCAGGCCTCACGACCTTGTTTCCATTAGATCCTTATGTGACCTCAATCTAACGAGGAGTATCCAATCTGTGATATATGCATGATTATCTAGTTATGGGAAATCAATGCATGTTGCTTGTTTAGTTCCTCCAAAAAATGCTCTACCTAAGGGTGATTAGTCACGTCATTGTCGCATGTGCAAAGTTGCAAACATATTTAAGAATAAATAAAATTATCTCATGCATATATTACAGAACTATGGAAAAGATATGATGCAACAAAAAAGGAAAAATCAAAGTTTGGAAACTATTCATATATGGGACCTTCCTAATAATCTACAATTCAATGGAAGAACCCAATGATCTAATCCATGCTGCACTACAAAATATGGATTTTTGTTTAGTTGATCATAAGGTCGAGCCATAATTGACTGCGTATAACTATTATAGTGTTTACAGAAGTAGGTATTTTCATGTGATGTATAAGAGCATCATTGACCAAAGTGATCATCCTGTTTACCTCCAAATTACTTGGTTGGAGAGCGAGAGGAAGTTCAAGAATTTCATAGTTTGGCAAGGGCAGTATTATATGAGATGCAATCATTAGGGATGCAATACCTGAATGAACTGTTAAAAACCACATATTAGATTAGGAGCTCTATCTTTTGATATATCAACCAACACAACAAAAGCTTGCAGAGAACATAAACCAACATCATTCAATATTGATTGTGGATTTATGGGAATGCTACCTTGGAGAATACAACGCTTTTTCTATGGAGATAAGGTGAAGAAAAGGGACTTAATCTAGAATCATTTTCCTTGTTTCAATAGTTATGTCCATACTTTAGTTGATGACCTAATATGCCAAAAAGAAGTCTCTAAGATATTTCATAATGAAAAGGCATAACCAAGTAGCACTATTAGATAATGGAGGGGCATTCAAGATCTAATGACGACACATTTAAGGAATCACTCCATGCAGTTTGCAAGGAATATCTCCAACTATTTGATATCAAATCTTAACACCACTTGTATTTCTGTTGCAAAGGTCATTTGGGTAATTTGAGAGGAGATAGGAACCAATCAAGCTAAGAAGAAATGCCCATCCTTTAGGAAACCATTGTTCCAGACCATTCAAAAGGTTTTATGCAATAGCTAAGAAGCACATGCATCAATGAAGAACTCTACATTTAGGGAAGCCTCCAATGCTTGTATCATGGTGAAAAATGAAATGTCAAGGTGTAGATGCTTTATATGTGGAACTCCCTAGGCTAAGAAAATATAATTGGCAGCTAGCACATTCCCCAAGGCTAAGAAGACCTATTATGAGGATAATCTAACTTGAAGGGGCCTCTCTCTATATTTTAATGTAGTTATTTTTGGAGGAAGCATGGATCTAGCCCGTCAAAGAAGGACGTCCCACTCAAGAGTACATTTGGAGGGATATCATGAGATATTTCACATGGTTCAAGGTATGTCTCGCATATTTGGAGGCATGATAAATCATCTAATCGATTATTGGCATGATTTACAAAGAAAAGAGGAGGAACTCCCTTCACAACTCAATGGCATTTTCTTTCCAAAGATAAGATCAAATACCATGACTCAAGGGAACACTGTAAATCAGAAAGTGACAAGTGGTGGCAAGAAAGCATTCAAACCCTATTGTATGCAATTTTCTCCCTTTAACAAGGAGAATTAGTTTTGAGGAGGCTTTTAGTGGCCCTTGAAGCATGGATCTAGAAGCTACTAAATGTGTTTTACTTTTATTATTGGTTATTGGAGAGAAAAGTGGATCTAGCATCCACTTATTGATATTTTATTTCAAGGTAAGTTGAGTTAAATTTAGAATCTAGGAGGCCCTTTATATTTACTAAAGTCTTGTAGTTTAGTTATTCCCTATGTAAAAGTACCATAAATCTGCGAACTAAAAAACCATTTCTTTCTCGTTCTTCTAGCTTGAAAGCATGCAATTTTAGAGGTGCATTGGTCCTAGAATTTCCACAGCTAAATGGGATTAAAAGGGAGATACCAACCTCTATTGCTCCCTAGATAGTGACAGGACAACCATTTGTCAACCCACTTTAAAGCCTCTCAGATGTGTTCAAGCATAAAATTTCCTCAACAATATTTGTCAGGTGGGCCTTATTTCCTTGTATGTTTAAATTATGTGGTGAGTCTATGATATCAGAAAATGAAAACTAACCTCAAATCTTGTTCATAGCTAGCCTACTGAGCGAGAAATGATGACACATGTACTATAGGAGGAGACAAACAGATATGCCTGGCCCAAAACCGGAAATACTATCCATCCCTCATCCATATATATACGGAACATGGAATAGAGCATAAATAGATAGAGGGATCCATTTGCAGTGATCCCAGAGTCTGCAAAGAAATAGTGATTGATGGATGTAAGCGATATAATTTATAGATTAAAGGAGAGGGATTCATAAACTCTATAAATGGATGTAGTTTAAAATTTGCAGTGATGCCTGCGTGCTAAAATATTTAAGAGTGGGAGGGATCTGGTGCATTGATATCTTGGTTTTTCCCTTACCATAACATGCCTGTAGGGATTGATATAGCATCAAAGCATCATCTTCACTATCATGAAAATGTTGTGAAAATATAAGAAATGATATTTGGCAATTGTTGTCTAGGAAATTTAAGAGTTTCGAGATAGTAGCTGGAAGGATTGTGCAGTTAAATTATATATTCCATCACTATAATATGGTTGTATTTAAATGGGGAAAATGCAAGGAAATAAAGACAGTAGTTGCTGAATGAATTGTAGAGAAAGCTTGTCAAAGATGGCCAAATACACATTCTGAATCATAATTAGGTGTAGCAATTTGGATTCACTCCAAAATAAGCTAGATCATCAAAATTCTTATAAATATTAAATTACTGGATGTTCTAGTAATATGTCAATCAAACATAACCCCTTCATTTCTCAATCAACAACTCCTTTATCCTCGAAATAACATAGAGTTTACAATTCATGAAAATTCCCTTGACCTATTATTCAAAGCTAAATAAATTCAATTCAACATACATAGAAAAGTAGGAAAATATCTTTTTTGTGCATCAATATCGTCTCCATTTAAGATTTTCAAGGAAATATAATTAGAATGTCCACATTTTCCTCTTGATTTGATGTCATATGAATACCAAGGGAACTTCCCTTAATTGGCTACTAAATTCAACCTGCCAATTACATACCTTTGGAACTCTTACATGATGTGCCCTCTGTATTAACTTCAACCTTCCTACAAAATTTGGGATTTTGAATTCTGAAGTTTCTCAGAAAACCTAGTTTTTTCCATTGTAAACCCATATTGATAATTCTTTGAATCCCATATACCATGATGACCTAGTATCAAGTGTAAGATTGATTTTTAATATCCCAAAATAGTTTCTATTAAAAGTTGTTGTTTTGAGCCTCACAGTCCCCACATTGTTGTCAATTGAGATGAACCAAAACATGAAAATGAGAGCATTAGAGCCAACGGATAACATGAGAGGATGTTTGTGCTAGGCATATCAAGATTGATTTTTTTTTGAATTGTAATATGGCTTGCTCGAGGCTGCAAAAGAGTGTTATATGCATTAAGAACACAAGCACGAAGCCCTCTACCTATTGCACCTTGATCCATCCCAGGACTCGAAATAAACATGACAGACATGTAGAGAAACTCTAAAGTCCAAAATGTTTGGGTGAGTTTATTTACCTTTACTTGAAAAAGGAAGAAGAGTCTAGTGAAGTATAACGCTAATTTACCAATCTTTGAATGAATTGATAGGCATAGAGGAAAGTAGGAATTGGAGGATAGAATGGGTAGAACAACAAACTCAAATTACAATAATATCAAACTTTATTTCGACGTCCCCTCCTTGAATAAACATAGAAATAGAGTAGTAGCACAATAATTGTATTAAAATCTTAATTATAGATTGCGGAGACCAATTATAATGAATCTAAGACATAAAATCTAAGGAAACAGGAGAAAAAGATCTTGTGTATGAAGGGGGCTGATAGAGATCTAATGGTATCCACCTAAACATAAAAATAAATAATGGGTGCACAACTCAACATACCTTTTGATATTGCTAGCTTCGTTGACCTTTTCTAATGGCAACAATCACACAGTTTGCAATCTCTTATCTAAACAACTTATGAAGATAAATAAGATCTTTCTCAATCCCTATAGTTTTAATTTGCTCATCCCTCACCAAAATCGATCTTCTCCTTGTCCTCCAACTCAGGCTGCCCACCACATCCATCAAAAGCTTCGACCTAACTCAGGTCGCCCACTACATCCATCAAAAGCTTCGACCCATGTCTGAAAACCCTTATTGGTTGTGGGATAAATAAATTCCTCTACTAATGAATGCAAACCATGGGCATACTGATATCTCTAAACTTGAACAATAGGGCAATTGGCAGCACATCACTCAAATAAAGTGAAGATGGAACATATAACTGCAATTGAGGGGCATTTTCATCAAGTTTATTGTAATTTTCAAGATTTTCGTCTTCAGAGAAAGTTTCCAGATAATCAAGGTTAAAGACAAATTCCTTCTTGGGTAAGAGGTCCAATAAGAGAATGAAATTAAATGAATATTTTTGTATACTTCCATCATGAAAGGGGGTGTCGTTTCCCAGACCCAACATCACAAAAAATGTTGCAGCATCCACAACTAAGGCACCCAGCTTGTAGTGAATCCACCAACCAAATACAAACCTGGCCTGCATTGCCCAATTTGATGTGAAAATGAATCATCAACAAGAGGATAAAGGAGAATGCTATAAACCTGTGGAGGATAACTGAACTACCTATGATCTATTTGCTCCATATCTGAGTATGAACGAGCATTCTACATTTCCATGGGGGTTGGTGAAATAGGTAACAATTGGTGAAGCTGTGATTGAGTGGAGAAGGGAGCCCAGGTGATGGTTAATGGATTTAGTGATGTCTTCCCTAATGGATATGCAGGGTCCTGTTAGATATGAATAATGAATCCAAATTTCTCCTGCCTCACTTACTTCCATGGCTATGCGTGTTACTGGATCACTGTACCATTGCTGTCCAGGTACTCACTCGGTATTCTCTTTGGATGCTTCCATTAATACGTGTGCGGCACTCGCCGACATCGAACCTAACCCATTTTGACATAATTCACAAGGCCTCGAATTTCAAATCAGTACTGCTCATCAATTCCCTCCTAAATTTTCATTAAGCAAATTTCCCGAAAAAAATATAATAGTGATGAATGTAATATGCATCGCTATAGCGACAAACGTCCGTTGCTATAGAAACGTTATGGACTATGCGTCGCTATAACGACAATTGTCAGGGACATTTTCATTTTTTTCCAAAATTTTAAAACTGTTTTTCCACGAAAAATTCGATTTTAACTTATTCGTGGCAAAATGTCATGAGACTTTTGAGCCATATGTAGTAGTGTCAGCGTGCAACGATTTAAGGATGAAAGCTAACTCCAACTAAATTTTCATAATGGAGTAATGAGCTAACACACATAAGCTTTCACTCATAGTGCCATGTTAGAAGGAAAACTAACTCCAGCTAGATTTCCATAATGGTGTAATGTATTTGATGACAATATGGTTGTGTTAGATAAAAACTACCTTATGAAAGCTAACACACATTAGCTTTTACTAACCGTACAATATTTTAAGAACAAAAACTAACTCCAGCTAGATTTCCATCATGGTGCACTATGATTGATGACAATGTGGTTGTGCTAGATGGAAAACTACATTATGAAAGATTACACACATTAGAGTTTACTCACCGTGCAACGATTTAAGGATGAAAGCTAACTCCAGCTAGATTTCCATCGCGGTGTGATGTGATTGATGACAATGTGGTTGTATTAAATGGAAAACTACCTTATGAAAGCTAACACACATTAGCTTTCACTCATCGTGTCATGTTGTTAAAATGAAAGCTAACTCCAAGTAGATTTCCATCATGGTGTAATGAACTAACAGACATAAGCTTTCCCTTATAGTGCCATGTTGTTAGAAGGAAAGCTAACTCCAGCTAGATTTCCATCATGGTGTAATGTATTTGATAACAATGTGGCTGTGTTAGATGGAAAACTACCTTATGAAAGCTACCAGACATTAGCTTTACTCACCGTGCAATGTTTTAAAAATGAAAGCTAACTTTAGCTAGATTTCCATCATGGTTCACTGTGATTGATGAAAATGTGGTTATGCTAGATAGAAAACTACACTATGAAATCTTACACACATTAGATTTCCCTCATCGTGCAACGATTTAAGGATGAAAGCTAACTCCAGTTAGATTTCCGACATGGTGCAATGTGATTGATGATAATGTGCTTGTGTTACACGAAAAACTACCTTAAGAAAGCTAACACACATTAGCTTTCATTCATCGTGCCATGTTGTTAAAATGAAAGCTAACTCCAGCTAGATTTCTATCATGGTATAATGAACTAACACACATAAGATTTCTCTTATAGTGCCATGTTGTTAGAAGAAAAACTAACTCCAGATAGATTTCCATCATTGTGTAATGTATTTGATAACAATGTGGATGTGTTAGATGAAAAACTACCTTATGAAAAATAACATACATTAGCTTTACTCATGGTACAATGTTTTAATGACAAAAGCTAACTTCAACTAGATTTCCATCACGGTGCGTTGTGATTGATGACAATGTGGTTGTGCTAGTTGGAAAACTACACTATGAAAGCTTACACACATTAGATTTCACTCACTGTGCAATGATTTAAGGATGAAAGCTAACTCTAGCTAGATTTCCAACACAATGCAATGTGATTGATGACAATGTGGTTGTGTTACATGGAAAAATACCTTATGAAATCTAACAAACATTAGCTTTCACTTAGCGTACCATGTTAAAATGAAAACTAACTCCAACTAGATTTACATCATGGTGTAATGAGCTAACACACATAAGCTTTCCCTTATAGTACCATGTTATTAGAAGGAAAACTAACTCCAGCTAGATTTTCATCGTAGTGTAATGTATTTGATAACGATGTGGCTGTGTTAGATGAAAAACTAACTTATGAAAGCTATTAGACATTAGCTTTACTAACCGTGCAATGATTTAAGGATGAAAACTAACTCTAGCTAGATTTCAATTATGGTGCATTGTGATTGATGACAATGTAGTTGTGCTAGATAGAAAAATACACTATGAAATCTTACACATATTAGATTTCACTCACCGTGCAACGATTTAAGGAAGAAAGCTAACTCCAGCTAGATTTTCATCAGGGTGTAATGTGATCGATGATGATGTGGTTGTGTTACATGGAAAACTACCTTATGAAAGCTAACACACATTAGCTTTCACTCATCGTGCCATCTTGTTAAAATGAAAGCTAACTCCAGCTAGATTTCCATCATGGTGTAATGAGCTAACACACATAACATTTCCCTTATAGTGTCATGTTGTTAGAAGAAAAGCTAACTCCAGCTAGATTTCTATCATGGTGTAATGTATTTGATAACAATGTGGTTGTGTTAGATGGAAAACTACCTTATGAAAGCTAACACACATTAGCTTTACTCACCGTGCAATGTTTTAAGAACGAACGGTGCAATGTGATCGATGATGATGTGGTTGTGTTACATGGAAAACTACCTTATGAAAGCTAACACACATTAGCTTTACTCACCGTGCAATGTTTTAAGAACGAACGGTGCAATGTGATCGATGATGATGTGGTTGTGTTAGATGAAAAACTAACTTATGAAAGCTATAATACATATTAGCTTTCACTCATCGTTCCATGTAGTTATAAGGAAAGCTAACTCCAGCTAGATTTTCATCATGCTGTAATGAGCTAACACACACCAGCTTTCACTCATCGTGCATGTTGTTAGAAAGAAAGCTAACTCCAGCTAGATTTGCATCATGCTGTAATGTATTTGATGACAATGTGGCTGTGTTAGATGGAAAACTATCTTACGAAAGCTAACACACATTAGCTATTACTCACCATGAAATTTTTTAAGTACGAACGGTAACTCTAGATAGATTTTCAACATGGTGCATTTTAATGGATGAAAATGTGGTTGTGCTAAATGGAAAATTACATTATGAAAGCTAGCACACATTAGATTTCAGTCACCATGCAACAATTTAAGGGTTGAAAGCTAACTCCAGCTATATTTCCATCACGGTGCAATGTGACAATGTGATTGTGTTAGATGGAAAACTACATTATGAAAGGTTACACACATTAGATTTCACTCATAGTGTAATGATTTAAGGATGAAAGCTAACTCCAACTAGATTTCCATCGTGGTGCGATGTGATTGATGACAATGTGGTTGTGTTAGATGGAAAACTACCTTATGAAAACTAACACACATTAACTTTCAGTCATCATGCAATGTTGTTAAAATGAAATTTAACTCCAGCTAGATTTTTATCATGGTGTAATGCGATAACACACATAAAATTTTCCTCATAGTGCCATGTTGTTAGAAGGAAATCTAACTTCAGCTAGATTTACATCATGGTGTAATGTATTTGATGACAATGTGGCTATGTTAGATGGAAAACTACCTTATAAAAGCTAACATACATTAACTTTACTCACCGTGCAATGTTTTAAAAATGAAAACTAACTCCAGTTAGATTTTCATCATGGTGCATTGTGATTGATGACAATGTGGTTGTGCTAGATGGAAAAATACACTATGAAAGCTTACACACATTATATTTCACTCACCGTACAACGATTTAAGGATGAAAACTAATTCCAGCTAGATTTTCTACACGGTGCAATGTGCTTGATGACAATGTGGTTGTGTTACATAGAAAACTACCTTATGAAAGGTAACACACATTATCTTTCACTCATCGTGCCATGTTGTTAAAATGAAAGCTAACTCCAGCTATATTTCCATCATGGTGTAATGAGCTAACACACATAAGATTTCCCTTACAGTGACATGTTGTTAGAAGGAAAGCTAACTCCAACTAGATTTCCATCATGATGTAACATATTTGATAACAATATGGTTGTGTTAGATGGAAAACTACATTATGAAAGCTAACATACAATAGCTTTACTGACCATGCAATGTTTTAAGAACGAAAGTTAACTCTAGTTAGATTTCCATTATGGTGCATTGTGATTGATGCCAATGTGGTTGTGTTAGATGAAAAACTACATTATGAAAGCTAACACATATTATATTTCACTCACCATGCAATCGTCTAAGGACGAAAGTTAACTCCAGCTAGATTTCCATCACGGAGCAATGTGATCGATGACATTATGCTTATGTTAGATGAAAAACTACCTTATGAAAGCTAACACACATTAGCTTTCACTTGTCGTGCCATGTTAGAAGGAAAACTAACTCCAGCTAGATTTGCATCATGGTGTAATGTATTTGATGACAATGTGGTCGTGTTAGATGGAAAACTACCTTACGAAAGCTAAAACACATTAACAATTACTAACCGTGCAACGTTTTAAGATCGAAAGCTAACTCTAGCTATATTTCCAACATAGTACATTTTGATTGATCACAATGTGGTTGTGCTAAATGAAAAACTACATTATGAAAGCTAGCACACATTAGATTTCATTCACCATGCAACGATTTAAGTTAAAAAACTAACTCCAGCTAGATTTCTATCACGGTGTAATGTGACAATGTGGTTGTGTTAGATAAAAAAATACATTATGAAAGCTAACACACATTATATTTCACTCACCATGCAATCATCTAAGGATGAAAGCTAACTCCAGCTAGATTTCTATCACAGAGCAATGTGATCGATGACGATGTGGTTGTGTTAGATGAAAAACTACCTTATGAAAGCTAACACATATTAGCTTTTACTCGTCGTGCCATGTTAGAAGGAAAACTAACTCCAGTTAGATCTGCATCATGGTGTAATGTATTTGATGACAATGTGGTCGTGTTAGATGAAAAACTACCTTACGAAAGCTAACATACATTAGCAATTACTCACCGTGCAACGTTTTAAGAATGAAAGCAAACTCTAGCTAGATTTCCAACATAGTGCATTTTGATTGATGACAATGTGGTTGGAAAAACTGCATTATGAAAGCTAAAACACATTAGATTTCATTCACCGTGCAACGATTTAAGGTCAAAAACTAACTCCAGCTAGATTTTCATCACGGTGCAATGTGACAATGTGGTTGTCTTAGATAGAAAACTAATTCTAGCCAAATTTTCATGGTGTAATGAGCGAACACACATGAGCTTTCACTCATCGTGCCATGTTGTCAAGAGGAAAGTTAATTCCAATTAGATTTCCATCATGGTGTAATGTATTTGATGACAATGTGGTTGTGTTAGATGGAAAACTATCTTGTGAAAACTAACTCCACTAGATTTCCATCATGGTGCATTATGATTGATGAAACTACATTATGAAAGCTAACACATTAGATTTCACTCATCGTGCAATGATTTAAGCTCTTTAGCTAACTTCAACTAGATTTTTGTCATGGTGTTATGTATTTAATGACAATGTGACTCTTTTAGATAGAAAACTACCTTATGAATTCTAACACACATTAACTTTCACTCACCGTGCAATGTTTTAAAAACAAAAGCTAACTTCAACTAGATTTCCATCTTGGTGCAATGAGCTAACACATTAGCTTTCACTCACCATACAATGCTTTAAGAATGAAAGTTAACATGTTAAAATGAAAGCTAATTATAGCTGGATTTCCATCATTGTGTTATGTATTTGATCGAAATATGGTTGTTTTAGATAGAAATATACCTTATGAAAACTAGCACACATTAACTTTCACTCAACGTACAATGTTTTAAGAACAAAAGCTAACTCCAGCTAGCTTTCCATCATGGTGCAATGAATTAACACACATATTAGCTTTCACTCACGATGCCATGTTGTTAGAATGAAAGCTAACTCCAACTAGATTTTCATCATGGTGTAATGTAGTTGAGGACAATGTGGCTGTGTTAGATGAAAAACTAACTTATGACAACTAACACACATTAGCTTTTACCAAAGCTAACTTCAACTAGATTTTCATCATGGTGAATTGTGATTGATGATAATGTAGTTGTGCTAGATGAGAAACTACATTATGAAAACTAACACACATTAGATTTCACTCATCGTGCAACGATTTAAGGACGAAAGCTAACTCCAACTAGATCTCCATTGCGGTGCAATGTGATTAATGACAATGTGGTTGTGGTAGATGAAAAACTACCTTATGAAAGATAACACACATTACATTTTTCTCATCGTGCCATGTTGTTCAAAGGAAAGCTAACTCCAGCTAGATTTTCATCATGGTGTGATATATTTGATGATAATGTGGTTGTTTTAGATAGAAAGCTACCTTATGAAAACTAATACACATTAGCTTTCACTCACCATGCAATGTTTTAAGAATGAAATTTAACTCCAGCTAGCTTTCACTCACCATGCAATGTTTTAAGAATGAAATTTAACTCCAGCTAGATTTTCATCATGGTGTAATGCGATAACACACATAAACTTTTTCTCATAGTGCCATGTTGTTAGAAGGAAATCTAACTCTAGCTAGATTTACATCATGGTGTAATGTATTTGATGACAATGTGGCTATGTTAGATGGAAAACTACCTTATGAAAGCTAACATACATTAACTTTACTCACCGTGCAATGTTTTAAAAATGAAAGCTAACTCTAGCTAGATTTTCATCATGGTGCATTGTGATTGATGACAATGTGGTTGTGCTAGATGGAAAAATACACTATAGAGAACACATATTAACTTTCACTCACGGTGCAATGTTTTAAGAATGAAAGCTAACTGTAACTAGATTTCCATCATGGTGCAATGTGATTGATGACAATGTGGTCGTGTGAGATGAAAAACTATCTTATGAAAAGTAACACATTTTAGATTTCAATAACCGTGCAATGTTTTAAGAACGAAAACTAACATTAGCTAGATTTCCATCGTGGTGCAATGTGATAGATGACAATGTAGTTATGTTAGATAGAAAACTTCCTTATGAAAGCTATCGCACCTTAGGTTTCACTCACCAT
>LPNX010596715.1:0-29243 GCA_001517045.1 Pseudotsuga menziesii
TCAACCATGTAGGCTTAACTTACAATTACTTACTCGAGCCTACACCTTAATTAGTGTATAATAACCCAAGTGCCCCGAAACTATGGGGACTTACCTAATCACTTGATAAGACTTGTTTACATTAATAATCCTCCCAATTGGAACATCGGGGTAAGACAATATGACTCAAATACATAATAGAAACATCTCGGAATAAACATCGGGTTACAATATATAAAATACATATAAGAATACATTCCGAAGTTACATATACATCAACAGTTACATGGATGGAGGTGTGGCTCTTTGGTCATATCTAGGTATGCTTGGAAGCAAGTGGTGAGGTTGTGGATCCAACAATCCAAAACGTCTTTGTGCATATCACCATCATATTTAGGTAATGAAATTATGGTGTCTATATAGAAGATACAAATAGAAACCATAGGTTGAATTTTAAGGGATTCAATGAATGCAAAAGAAAATTCTTGTACAATAATTTGTAGACCATGTTCTTCATTGTCATATTAATAATTGTTTGTAGGATCCATTAAGAGGTAAACATTGTATAAATATTAAGGGAGGAAAAGGGAAACCTTCAACTATGGATATGGTTAGGGTTCTTCGAAAGAGTGTTGTTTGAGTATTGAAGAGAGTGGCATAGCCCTAGGAAAAGGAATGATATGGTAGGGGAGGGTCCATAAACCCAAAAAGGTTTGCAACACAATGAAATGATGAGTGTGCCATGGAGGCCTCCATAAATCCCCAAAATTGACTAGATTTGGGTGGACATTAAACCTAAGAAAATAGAAGAAAAGGTGTGTTAAATGATATTCCCTTTTCTTAGAAAAAATGGATAAGTTAACTAGTTGTATAAGGTATATGGGTTAGAGGATTAACCTAAAAGAGCTTGAGGATTAACGTGCATTCATTTTCACTAGATTAACGTGTATAAGGTATATGGCCTCCATAATATTATTTCATTTATAATTAATCTCGTTTAGCCGTGCATTATTTCATTTCATTTTATTTTATAATTATTTCATTTCATTTTTTTATGATTTACAAATCGCGCACGTGTTTTATAACTACAAAACGCGCTCGCATTTTGTAGTTATATAACGCGTACGTGATTTGCCTTCCTATCCTACATGTTCCATGACATGTCAGGCTCGGGTTGAACCATACCAAGTGCTATGTCAGGCTCGGGTTGATATATTTTTTGGTAACATGATGTTGTTTTTGAAAACTAGGATTGCATCTTAAAGGTCCCTCATCTTCTTGCACTGACCCTTACATGTTGCACTCTCCCATCACTAGATTCCCCATTCTAAGGGCATGCCTTGTTCTTCTTGAAAAGTGGTTTGAAGAACTAGAGATTCTCAATTCAACCCTAAATTAAATCACAAAACCAAAATTTGCAAAAGCCACAAAACTCTAAATTATAATATTACATATTGCCTTCTCCTTACCTAATATAGAATGAAGTAGTAGCACCAAACCCAAGGAATAGTACTCAAACCTCATTTTTTTTATGTTCGACCTCGGCCCCTAAAGAAATTCCCACATATGATTGGAACCCAATGTATCAGCATGAGATTCTCTTCTAGCTCCTAGTCAACGAATATCCCTAGGCATAGATATCCCACCAGAAAAGGTGAGTGAAGACATAGCTCAACAAGATGGAGTTGCAAAGAAACATAGCCCCTGCATAAGGGATAGAAACATGGTCACTTTAATTGCATCCTAAGTTTATATTTGTAATTATTAAACATTCTTAAATAAATGCACATTGAAAATTCTTACATAAATGCATGATAGTAAATGTTATAAGCATTGCTCAGGATCAATAGATGTAGCTCATTGAGTGGAGCGAGGAACACTAGTTTAGTTATCACTGATTGAAGTTAGTCCTTCCCAAAATTTGAAAAAAAATAACTATAAAACGAGCTCTACCCAGTTTCCCAATCAACCCAATCAATAAATGTTGACCTTAGAGCTAATTTCTTGTCCACAATGCTTCAATTAGGGTTTGTGTCGGTGTAAAAATAGGGTTTCTCATTATTATCATATAACATGTTGATGCCACTCAACTGGTTCACTAATCCTCAAAATATGGAAATTATAGAAAAACGTCTAAATCCATGGGATAAAAGACACAAAGAAGAGTAGATCCCAGTCCATTAGATCGGTCAGATATTTTCACCCCACACATATTTAGGCTATTATGTAATCATTGGGAAACTAGCTCGCCAATTTATTAATGAGTTTGTCGGGAAGCTAAATTACATTTATTCAAGGAAATAAAACATTTTTTAAACCATTTGAGTTAAGTTCCCTAGTATAGTTCATGTATATTAATGACAAAGTATAAGACAACTCGCTTAGTTTTGCAGAAGAAGGCGGACAAGGTGTTAAAGTGCCATCAATAAGGTTTTTGGGGTGAGTTATAAGTTTTTGTCGGGAGCTACCAGAGCTCTAAATACAACCGACAAATTTTCCAGCCAGCTATCTACACTAGCAAACTCTTAGTTTTTAGTTACTGATAGAAATGATAGAATAGAAACCGACAAAATAAATCTCTCTGCATCAAGGAATTGCGAATTCTGTACTGGGGATAATGAGATTGGGTTTCGGTGCACTAGAGTCATTATCAAAATGTTGTACATGGATATTCTAAAACTCCCCATATTGGTTCATTGATTGTCTCAAATGAATTTAATTAACCACTGATTCAATAATGCATATTCAAGGTGCACGTTCTAGGTTCGATAGAGCTACTTGTTCTATTCTGGATCCCAATCGTGACTAAAGAAAAAGACAGGACCAATTAGCATAAATTGGTCAAGCCAAGTTTTATTATGAAAACCTATTTGAGAAACAAATTATTGCGAGTTTCTTGACAAATTCTCCATCCATTCAGTGAAGTTGTGGGTGGAGTAACATTCAATAAAGTTATGTTACCAACTTGTTTCTCCGCTCTACTGTCATCATCATTTTGTGGGTTTAAGCTTTGTTCTTCTTTGAGGTTCAGAATGCCAAGTGGAACTGACTGGTCATATTTGAAGAAGGCGGAAAAGGTTTTAAAGTGCCATCAATAAGGTTTTTGGGGCCTGTTATAAGTTTTTGTTGGGAGCTACACGCGGATTCCATGCACAGTCTCACAGTCACTTGCTCTTCTCCATCCTTAGACTGGTGTCGATGCTAGTGTCCTGTCTACTTTTCCACTGTCTTTCGGTTTAAGTCCCTTTTTATTCGTAAATGGCAATGTTATCGCTCAAAGGTTAAATCAGAAAAGGATTTGTGATGTCAGGTTGGGTTGTTTGTGCCTAGATGAATCGATATTGGTATTCCTCGGATACATTGCTAAAGGCTTCCAATGGAGGAGAAACGGAAGCTTGGGGAGTTAAGTATCGACAATCACCCAGCTGTGTTTATGAAGTTCTGGCTGTTTGATAATAAGCTGACAGTTATTCAACAATACAAGCTGAAGTTTCGAGGATATCTTCTAAATGTTTATGGATGTCCATAATCAATCTAGCACTTTCGATGATCTGACCACATCACCACAACAACTAAGTTTGGCAACTTCCTATGGGGCAATGATAATCCGTGCCATTGAATTGATAGCCCTGGCTGTAAGTAGAACAATTTAAGATAATTGAATATAACACATATAGAAGCTAATATCAAGATTGTGTGGATAAGAAGGGGATAATAAGTTCTGGCGTTCAAGGTGAAATCGTGAATCTGGGTGTTTATTCCATGCAACTAATTCTTCCAAATTCATATTCCGTAATATTTCGGCCGAACAGTTCTGTCGGAAGTTACTTTTAATGGATACCCTTAACTTTAAAGTTAGAAAGAACTAACTTTCTAATTTTAAAATTAACGGTATCCGTTAAAAGTAACTTTCAGTCGAAACATTTGTTCGGCCGAAAACGTGTAAATTTTCAAAAATGGAATTCTATTTCATTTTTTACTGTTCTTTCAATTTTGGATAGATTGGATCATATCAAGTACTTACAATTTCTCTGCACAAATAATACCATTAGTTTCATAATTCAATCTACTTTCTATAGATGTTATTTTTTTTTAATTTGGTGTGATCCACTAATTTTGTTTATTATATTTCTTAGAAGGTGTGTGGATTGCTTCAAAATTTAATAGAATTCACTGAAATGAAAAATCAATAACTTCTTAAAGACACGATAAAAAAATTTGGAAAAATCATGGTGCCCAACATTAATGTGTTGTCTTCAAAAGGGTATTTTTAGTTTTTTTTTTTGAATTGAAAATTAGAGAAGATGTTGTGCCAAACTAAACATGTCAGTTATATGGTAGTTTTTCATATTGGTCCACTTCAAAAAATTATAATAATTATTGCATGCGGTTGTTAGATACAAACATATAGACAACCTTTAGTACAATCTGTCTAGATCATCACAACATAATATTTTTTAATGAACAATAGTTGAATAATGAATAAATCGGTATAAAAAAACATGACTATTTATTATAATTTCATTAATTAATAACATACTATCAAACACTTGCAAAAATGACATATCAAAATCCAATAAAAAAAAATATAAAAAATAACCAATAGAAAGCTCACACAATTCTGTACAACTTTTGTTTTTACTACAAAATGAAATTCTAAATACAAATTTATTTTTTCTTTGCTGGAAGTTGACAAAATTGGAAAAACAACATTGCTTTTCTCATAACCCCCAAAAATAGAAACCTAGATTCATGATTTCACCCTTGAGTTAACTACGTTTGTATTCCACTATCAATTCTTGGCTTGCTACCTTCCAATCAAATCAGGGCAGGATTCCGTGGAATGTTTAGTTTCTATGCAATGGTTACCTCATCAAATCACGGCAGGATTCCGTGGAATGTTTAGTTTCTATGCAATGGTTACATCATGGCCTTGTAGGTAGAGGATGTAATAGATTTTAGAAGGGTTGATGCCTCACCTCCCTCTGGTCACCATGCAGAGGCACTACGCCCACGCTACAACCTGATTGTTTCTTGTATCTCTGAAGTCTTCCATGCCATCGACCATTCATAGTTGATACAAGAGTTTAATGGCGATTGAGTTTATTTCGTCTGCCCTCTTCGATGGAGATGCCCATGCTTTAAATGTGTTAGAAATAGACACATCTGCCAATGTTAATGAATGTTGTTAAACCATTGCATAGAGAGCGCATTAAAATAGCTCATCAGTAAGATAAGGTAGATATGGAAGAACGCCACATGTATCATGAAGAGTTCGAGATTATGTTTACTAAGAAAACTATGCTACGATTTTACAGCTTAACTATCTGAAGGAGATCACACCGAGATTTTGAAGCTATCCAAAACACGATTGATCGTCATCAATCTCAAGTCTTTATGATATCAGTTGATTTTAGTTTTGTTTTCTTTTTAATGTGATTCTATTTTATTTTGTTTCGTCTTGTTTTTAGTTCCACTTATCATTAATTTTTTAAAGTTGAGGGACTGCATGGCTGCCAACTAGCAGCCTTTGAGGGTTAGATACCAACTTATTGGGAAAAGGAAGAAAGACTGCTATATCTCACAAATGAATGCATAGAGCTTGAAAACTGTTCACATTTACCATCTAAAAGCTAAAAATTATGAGCGTGTAAAGCTAAGATTATCTAAAAAAATGAACTGAAAATAGGCAAAGGCTTAGGTTTTTTTTGTGTTCTAGATTTTAGCGTCATATTCAATTCGATTTTGTTTGATATCTTACTTAATAAATTTGATTTATTTTAGGTTTCAAGTTAAAATCATTGGAGTTGATACTGGGATTGTAAAAGATAAACAACTGATTATCTTTAGATCGGATAGAAACTGGAATATGATTCCAAGCAGTAAGAGTCTTGAGGCGAAATCGCATTAGTTTTTCATTTCTTTTATCTATGCAGTTAAAAATTAGATGTTTATTTTTGTTTTAATAAAACATTTTACTAAGTTTTCTTCCATTTGTAAATTATTAAGTTTATTACCTAATTTCTGGTCCACCAATGTAATTTATATAATTCCTTTAATAATCTTAAAAAAATATTTGAATTAGATTTAATGCTGATTTGAATTGCTATATGTTTAAATTCAATTGCAGAGTTTGATTCTGCAAGGTGTTCATAATTGTTTTGCAACAGACTTTTATTCCAGCCGCATTGTCCACTTACAAAAACGTTAGCCATTCATCAACAGAATTTTCTCAAGCCTTAGTAATCTTTTAGCATTCAAAAAACCTGAAACCTTGGTAAGTATTTTGTTTTACCAACTTTTAATTATATTATTTGTTTATGCTATAGGTAAAGATATTTTATAGATATTTTATAATTTAACATTCACATAGCTATAAATATGAGATAATATGCCAATTTAACATTCATACCAATATACATATTAGATAATAGCCCAAAATGTCTGATTACTTATTTTGATCATTTCTGGATAAAGAAAGCAGTTTAAAATTGTTAAAGATATTAGCAGCCCTGAATTACATGAATTTTTTTGTGTGAAGTCTGGCTCATGGCTGCAGCACTGTTTTTAGCTAAAATATGTTAAAGATATTAGCAGCCTTGAATTACATGAATTTTTTTTGTGAACTTTGGCTCACGGCTACAACATTGTTTTTAGCTAAAATGTACATATTAACAACGCTGAGCATAATAACTGTAAAAATATGAAACTACTGCTTTTTACTGCTTTTAAGAGCTTTGCTTATGATGGCTATATAAATGTTTGGTATTCCATCAGCCAGGGACTGGATATGCACCTATAATATCTGCTTCCATCTTTGTTTCTTTCTCTATAATAGATCATCTATAAGAGATCATTCCCTTACAATTGACGCAGAATAAAGCAAAGACTTAAAAGGGGACCTGGGTTTCTTGATGGAGAAACTTTCATGGTGGCGTCCACATTGAATAGAACCTATTTACCAGAAGATACCGCTCTATATTTCAACAATAGTGTAGAGAAAAGGAAGAAAGTGACCAACAGTTCACAGTTCAGAGGAAAAGTAAGAAAGTGATGCATCTTCTTTCATAACTCGGTGAAAGACAGAAGGCAGTCGAAATGGCGGTGGGTGAAGAAGTTGGTCGAAATGGCGGTGGGTGAAGGTGGTTGGGGTCGCACAAGTTGGAATGATCAAGTTTAATCAATTGATATTTTATGTTATGAATTAATGCTAGCGTAAATCCTAGCATTAGTAAACTTAAAAAAAAAATTAGGCATTAGACTTTCTAAAATCCATCTTTGACATAGTATAGTTACCAATATATGCATTAGTAAACTTAAAAAAAAAATTAGGCATTAGACTTTCTAAAATCCATCTTTGACATAGTATAGTTACCAATATATTGAAGAACTCATTAATGTACCTTGGGATAAGCTCAAATAAGAGGTCCAAAAATCTGATTGGATGGGAGAATGTTATTGTCAAATGAAACTTTGGTAACTTAGGTTAAGTGTTTCAATTTGATCTTGGTTTTTGTGTAGAGTAATGAAAATGACAGCAAGCTAATTCATAGAGTCCGTGCAGCCCAAAGGCAAGGACTAATAAGGGAAGAAGTCATGAATGATAATCCATGAGGGGAAGAGATGACCTCCCAAGACATTAACTCCACACAAATGATTATTCCATGAGAAACAATATCACTACAAGTGAATGATATAATCCAAACTTACCCTCTTCATTTCCATGTGGATTTATAGCCCCAAATTACCATGCATTGTGAGATCAAACTTAAGGGAGTCACCAATAAATTGAACTCCCTTTTCAATGCATATCCTTCTATCTAGATAAACCCTTTCATTGGTGAGTTTGTTAATGAGATTATTATTGTATCTTTTCATATTAAGATAGACTCCTTTATTTACTTAAAGTATTCAACATTTTTTTGATGAACTATACCGATGATAGTTCTTTCTTTATATGTTGTTTTCTTTGCTTAGCTAATAAGAAGGAGAGAATTTCCAAGTATAAAGAAGTGATGATCTATAATTCCATATATAAATCATACCATTCAACTTGATTAGTTTCCATGAAAACCATTCCCCAATAAAAGGTTAATTATATAGCTCCAATGAGATCCAATATAACTTAGCATACTCCTCCAAGCACAAGTGAAAGCATTTTCTTAAATGATTCTTATTTTATTTATTTCAATTTAAGTTTGTTGGGATGGGAATCTAACAATTAGGCCAAGAGTCTAGCCTTGAATATTCTTTTAAATTTATCTTGAGAGAAGGGGGTGATAATGTTACAATTTTTTAGGACTCGTTGATGTTAATAAATTGGGTGAGGGTGGAATATAGAATGGGATTCAATTCTAATCTCTTTGGGAAGGTTGAAGGGATGATAAAATGTATTCTTTGTCAAAAGTAGGCATGTAGTTAGTGATTGATATTTAGATTGAATTATAATTTAGCTAAAGTCATGCTATTTAGGAAATTATTCTTACATTATTTGAATGGGAAGTAGCCATACACACTACAACAAATCCTGGAATTAGTGTCCCATTAGCATCCCTTTTTAGTGTAATTTTTTTTACATTGAGTGGTCAAACTAGACGCTAAATGGGATGTGTCATGGACAAAACATAAAGCATCCCAAAAAACGTCTTTTTTTGCTTCCTAAATAGCATCCTTTATGATGTCCAAAATAGCGTCTCTTTTTTTGCTTCTAGAATAGCATCCAACTTTGCTTCCTAAACAACATCAAGGTTTGCTTCTAGAATAGTGCCCAACTTTGCTTCCTAAACAACGTCGAGGTTTGCTTCCTAAATAATGTCCTTCTTTGCTTCCTAGAGAATGTCCGCTTTTGCTTCTTAAATGACACCCCCGTTAGCGCCATATTTGAATCCTTAATATCACCATGCTAGCATCCAAATTAGAATCCATTTTTGCTACCACTTTAGCATCCCATTTTGCACCATGTTTTACTTCCAAATATGTGCCAATTTTTGCTTCCAAATTTGCACCAATTTTTTCTTCCTTTTTTGCATCGTGTTTTGCTACGAAAATGACACCAAATATTTCTTCTATTGTTGCACCATATTTTGATTCCTATGTAGCGCCATGTTTTACATCCAAAGTAACATCTTATTTTGCTACCATATCAACGCCATGTTTGGCTTCATCATTAGCGCCATGTGTTGCATCCTTTTTAATGTCTAGTTTTGCATCTCTCATGTTTTGGTCACTAATTTAGTTTCTTTTAGTATTTAACCGATATTATAGTATCATTAGGGCATGGAGGAATCGAACCACCAACCCCCTGCTTGTAATGCAGGCGCACTTCCATTGATATGGAACCCTTTAAGAATTTGAGAACATAACTTACAGAGTCCTCTATAATGGTAAAAAGGACCAATGCACAACTTTGAGTATCTAATGGTCGAACAAGGAAACAAAGAAAGAGGCTTTTGTAATACCAGAAAGGACACTCATCAACATCAACAATGTTGCATGTATCAGAAGATGGCAATGTAATAGTTCCAATTTGGTTACCTAAAATCATGTAGCTTGGGCATTCTTGTTATATCAGGACCTGATAACCCATGTGATTAGCAATACACATTAGTGCATGCACATGACCAGAGAAAAAATCAATGTTCCACCAGTCTAGCTAGTAGCCAAATTATGACATCCTGGTTACAAACATGTAAGATCTTGCACCTTATTCTAGTAAACAGATAATTCTACTGTTGGTCCTAGCTACATGTGATTACACATGACATAAGTTATAACTTATGTACCAACATAGTTACCTGCACAAGATCAGTTCTAACAGAGTCGAGAAACAAGAGTGAAAACAAAGAGAGTGTGGCTTGAAACAAATTTATATCATTTCAATGAATTGTGAATTATCGATTCAAGCATTTTAAAGCATGAGAATTGAGAAATAATTACAGAAATGCATCTGGGAAATAGCATGAGTGCTATAAGGAAACTTAATTCCAATGTATTTAAAGATTTGTAAGGCACAACAGGAATACACCACTCACTGAATATGTTGGGGGGTGGGGGTTGAAGGTATTGTGGAAGTAATTTTTAATGGAAACAACATACAATGAGAATCTACAATATCTTCCTGAACATAAAAAATGGTGAGTACAAAAGAGTAATGTGGATGAACTACATTGAGGGGATAATGGTACTCATAATGATGAAGGGATCAAAGGGATCAAAAAGAAAGTTTAGAGAAATGACTAGTACCATTTCTAAAATACTGACCATTCCAAGAACTCCCTAGGAATGGTTTGTTGGCGTCCATTTCTTTTCATTTTCTGGGAACTTTTCCAGGTTGTATCCTTCAGGAGATGGGTCATTTCCATAAAACAAATGCAGTAACAATCATTTCATCCTATAGAGCATATTTTATGGCCTCATTTGGATATAAAGGAAACGAGTGTAAAGTTTAAGAAAAACCAACAAGAAGCTTAGGTTAGTCTGACCTAATATATTACTAGTAATCAAATAATTATTAGAATTCAACTATGATAATTCATCTAGTTATCAGTGAGAAGCTAAAGTTACCAGGATATAGATAGATATATGTACATATATGTGAACAAATTGGATACAATATGGTTGGATATGCATATATAAAAATACATGTAAAATATGTGTGAGCATGTAAAATACATGTATTTCCTAATATTTCCATAGTTTTAACAAAGTATTTCCCTTGGATTAATGTATTTCCTAATAAAATGCTCTACAAAAATAGCTATTGACCCATTTTCCATTTTTCATATGGCATAGAGTTCCTATTCAAAACTTTCTTAAGCTCACAGCTTGGCCCAATGGAAGGGTGCTATCCTCGGTGGGGGTTATTGAATAGTTAAAAAATGTATAGATGTGTTTTTTTCAAAATAAGGCCCAAATATGTACAACTGACAAAGGTTTTCATAATTTAATATAAAATAAATGTGTACCTCGTGAATATGAGCTTGCTTTTGAAAAATCCTATCCTCATATGTTCCAACAGCCTGAATAAAATGCTCCTCCCTATCCAATATTACCTACATGATAAAATGTTCCACATTTTACTGTGATATCAGCTTAGCTGGAAATGATAGCTGTATCCAAACAAGTTAACACCCTTGCATTCAATGTTTAGTAATTTCAAACACAGGAGACGTCCTATAGCCTTTATAAAAATCCATGTGCATTTGAAATTTCAAAAAGAGAAAACATTATACAGCTTTAATGCAACCAATTGGATAAAGATGGTCAAGATGAAATCGGTATCATTTCCATCAATCTGGGGACATGAGATCTTACGATTCACGTGATAATTAAAATTTCAAAATCCACACAACTTCAGATTGCAAGATTTAGAACACCAAAGTGAAAATATCACAATATCTAGTAACATATAGTGAAGTCCTTTGGTCAACATAATATTTGCCAACAAAAATTATATAATAAATGTAGTCAGTGTCATAATACCTTGCCTGCATCTGTCAAATAGCCACCCATTGCACTGAATTATTTCTTGTATACAGCCATGAGCAAATTAATTGCACCCTGTAAAATAGAAAATAGCCACCAACAAATTATCTTCCAGGAGAATATTGTCACAGAACCAAAACAAAGAATCTGAGTTGTAAAAACAGATCTATAATAAAGATAATCATGATTAGAAGTTAGAACAACAATCAGCTTGGACATAAAAATATCCCAAGCGTTTCAACTAAAATGAATTTCAGAATAGAATGTAAATATAGATAATATTTATTCAGCGACTATTTAAGGAATTCAAATAGAATATAGGAGGTGTAACATCTTTACATACAAACCTCATGAGTTTCCAATGTAGGCGTGTGTGGAAGGAAATCATTCCCAACAAAGAAACAGATGAAGAAAAAATCATCCACAACCCGTTCAAAATCAATCTCCATTGGAGGTTTTGGAATCTTCATATCATACTCTAAATATTCTCGTAAAACCCAGATGTTGACGAACTGCCAAATATTTGGGATATCAGAAACAAGTTAGATGTAAAAATAATAATAAAACATCCACATGATCTATAATAATATTGAAACTTGCTTTAATTTTCATGACCTAAATGGGACTGTTATTAGTACTAATGCAACCATACAACATTAACAAAAAGAAAAAACCTCCAAGCATGCATAACCAAAATCCTAACATAAAAAATTATACCTATATCTGACTTACCTAATAAGGGTTTTTAGGATTAACATTCAGTTCACCACCTTTCTCATCAAAATCTCCTTGCTTTCTTTTTGGATTTCCTTCACATGCATTTGCAAAATGACCAACCTGACCACAAAGGAAGCATTTGTCTTATTGTCTAGGCATAACCACAATCTGCACAATTACATATATAAGGAAAGAGGCAATGTTATCATATACCTCTCACTATTTTCAAAGACTATAGTAAAAGAGACGACAATGCGATCTGAATGCATTTCAGTCATACAAACCTATCAAGGAATTTAAAATTTTCATTTTGAACAAAGGATGAGTGTTAATTTCTATTTTTCATAAAGGACAAACTGTTAAAAGAGAGTCTCTACTTTTGTGGGGATGTTTTTGTCACTGACCATGCTTGGATATGGTGCATGTGTAGCATTTCTAAGCATAACTCCTACCCTCAATGCTTTTTGGCATTTGTCTCCCAATAACACTCAAGAGTAAAGCCTAGAAATGGGGTTAAGTATTGAAATTTGAACATAGATGAGTATAACAGTTCAGGAGTTAATTGGGTTAACAGGTTTGGTGAAGGTCATCAACATATAAAACATATCTAGAGATCAATAAGAGTGATATAAATTTGAAAGTACTTCCCATGAGTTCGAAGATAGGACTACCAGAACCTCTTCCCAATACAAAGATGCAATAATTATTTCTAAGAGTTTGACAATGTATGAACCATTTCTGCTTCAAGGAAACATGATCTAAGATAATGGGTGGATGTTATAATATGTAATGCACAAAAGTGCAATAAAAAAAACAGATAGCGATAAAAATGTACTCATTAAATCGTTAAAAGAAAAACCTAGTGGTTGCTTGTCCATGTCAATGCATCATGACCCATATCAAATGAAAATAAGGACCTTGATCTTGATTCTAAGCAAATAAACATGAGATTGAACTACTACACAACGGTGAAGAATACCAATAGTTCTATTAAACTCTGTTCTCTATAAATCAGGAGCACTAACCTCTCTCAAAATTGAGAAGTGCACCTCATGAGTAGACAATGCTAACATGATTAGATCAGCATCCCGCAACCATTGGGACAAAGGCATTTACCAACAACAATATTTGAATATCAGTAGTGATTATAATTTCCTTTTCCTTGAACAAGGAAGCACTTACCAGCCCATATAAGCAATGTCTTGTATTGGGATAAAATCCTGCAATATTTCTTTGCATGAGAATATACGTCATGATTTTGTGCTCGCCTTCACTGGAACACTTGCATCAGAGAGAATGACCTTCAAAATTGCAATCAAACACAAATAAAATACATGTAACAAGAAGGAGAAAAAGGAGATAACAAAACATAATCCAACAAAAAAGAGCATATATCTGGAATAGAAGGCAATAAAAGCATCAACAGTCAGTTTTTGTTTTAATTTCTATTTTCATGCTGATATGGTGCAACAACAAAAATGAGATCAGGGCATACCTTGGTATTTTGCCAGCCATGATCATAGTTTAATTTCATGTGTATGTAATATTGAAGAGCAATTGATAATGTCACCATAAATTCCCTCCCAGGAGTAATTATATTTGAGTCACATGCTTCAGAGTTCACTTTAGGAGATAAAACCCTACCTTCTTCGTCAAACTGTTTTCTTAATCTTTCCTCTTCAACCTCCTGACAAGTGCATGCAAAAACATTAAAACTCATTCTCGGCTTGAGAGTATGTTTTGTTGTGCATATAAACATCTTCTCTTTTGAATATTATTACCATTTTTCCTAACAATCACCAAATCAGCTGCATCTTTGGCTGCCCTGAAATGACGGGAATGCTGCTGGTTCATCTTAGCTCTTGGTGCAACACCATCTATAATAGGTGAAATTTGAATAAGATTCTCTATGCTACCAATAAAATTCCACATAGGAACATAAAAGATTAAAAGAAGTAATCAAACAATTCAAACCTATCTGATGTTGGCAATATAGGTTGGCAAGAGTTGTCATTGATGTCAAGAAGAGTTCTGTAATGACCAAGGACTAACCAAGACATTATGGCAGGGAAAAACTCAGTAAAAGTCAAAGGAAGTCAAAGGAAGAAATTATATGGAATATGTGATGATGTGGCATGTGTGATGAGGCTTGAAACACTTGTGATGGTGTCCTAGAGTCATCAGGTAGTCATGGTTGCAATTTGACATCATTCTGGTAAGTTATGGCAATTTTGTGCAAAACTGGAAAATGACCTAGTATAGGAAATTTAGTAAAAACTGCCATATAGAAATGCCCGCCATAATTTGTAGGAGAATGAAAATGCCCGCCATAATTTGTAGGAGAATGAAAATGCCCGCCCCTCATGGTCATCCCAATTTTTTTTTAGTGTTATACCTAAAAATGGTCTCATTTTTCATTGATCATGTCTGAGGAAAAAGTTATAGGCCTACAAAAACAAGGTTTCAGGCTATTTTGCACTATTTTTATACTAGCAAAAACTGCATAAATTGCCTCAAGGAAATGCCTGCCATTTTCTCTAGGAAGGTGATAAAAATAAAATGAAAGATTAATGTTGAATCTGGATGATAGGTTCACATGACCATAGTTTCATGTTGTTTTAAAAGTGTGTGAGGAGAAAAATACATAATTTCCAAAACAAGTTAAAACCAGTTTTACTGCCTTTTTGTATGAAAATAAGAAAAAATGGCCCCAGAAAAATGCCCGCCATTTCCTGTAGGAGAAATATTAAATTGTTTTGAAGACATGGGGATCTATTATGTTTTATGTTACATCCATCCATGGCTTAATATCTCTCAAAGAGTCCTTGATGAAAAAGATATTAGCTTTCCAAAATGCCTCCTGGCAGAGTAAAAAAATAGAGCTTGTCAAAAATGTCTTATTGTTGAAAAACAATGATGAAAAGCCATTTTTAAATCAGTTTGTATGTTACATCAATTTTTATTATATCCCTCTGATACGTTTTATTATAAAACTCTAGGGTGGGGGGAGTATCTAACTCGGAGTCATTGAAAGTGGAGTCCAACAAACGAGAAACATACAAGCATATCTCTACATGTTAGAAAAGGCACACTTGCTTAGTAAACACATGTGCTATTCCACTTCAGATAAAATAATACAACTTTAGTTAAATGCACACAAACAAATTAGTTAACTCAACATGGACTTCAACATTATCTTAGACTCAATTTGAACTAGGGATTAACAACACTTACATGTGACAAGGACGAATGCATCATTGGTTCTGCCTGGCGGTTAGTTGCTATTCTTGAGAGGTTGCACCTTTGGTTGTTATTTTAAATTCTCCATGTAAAGGGATGTAGCCAAGGAGAATTGGTGTGCTAGTTTAGGGAACAATAAATGAAGTTTGGTTTATATTGAGGTTGACATTCACACTAGGAAAGTGCACTTGTTATGACTCAGGTAGTTGTTACACACTCATAGAAGCAAGGCGCACCTTGGGGTGATGATCTGAAAGTGTTATGCATGCAAGAAGGTGCAACTTAAACTTCTATTCTATTCTTTAAAAAATAGCAGATTTGTGTTCTGGTTATATGGAATTATCTTACATACAAAGGCACAGTTAGAAGAGAGGTTGCGTGTTGTGTATCAACAACAGTCAACTAGGGTGCATCTACTAAAGGAAACTATTAAGCACTGCTACATATTATTGTTTTTAGAGAAGAGGAGGAAATTTGTTACACAAATCAACAATCTCAACATGGCATACTTAGCAGTTAAGTAGGAATTAATGAAGTCTCATTCAAACAGGAAAATACAACTACTAAAAGGGAGGGTGAACTCTTACAATTTGGCTTCAGATCCATGCATAATTAGATTTAAACAACAATAGGGGAATGGTTTCCATAATACAATAACTAAAAAAGTTATCTTGATGCAATGCACATGCATTCATACCTAGGTCACATTGACCTAAGTCAATGGAAGCCTATAAAATAATGTTATAGTCTCATTGTAAAGAGGTGAAATCTCAGAGATTGGTTATTGTATTTCCAGATTGGTAGTTAATAAAGCTAGTTTGTTAATCCACATTAGTTTCATTTCTTTCATGTGTGCTTAAACTTTGGCCAATACATGAAGTGCAAACAATAGCAGTAGTTGTTAGGTAGAAGACACGTGGATGGTATGTTCACTAAAATGTGAAATTAGGCCAATCTTTCGAGATGTGATAATTATGGTTTAACATGTTAAAATATATGTTAATAGTTAAAAAAAATCATAGGAAGTGTAACGATAAAACAATTTTGCAAACATCCAAATAGTGGTGAAAAACATGACAATTAATGGACAAGACAGGGTGCATTTGCATAATGGTTAGGACAAAAAGTCACAGTAGATTTATGAGTGCATGAGACAACATTGAAGGCGTGTGCATGTTGATTCGTACAACAATTGCAATGGCTAATCAACATGCTATCAAACAAGCATTATATACTTCATATTGAATATATTCCAACTACGGAGGTGGATCAAATTGCATGTTGTTCTGAACAGCTAAACCTTAGTCAGGTAATAGTTTAAAGCATGAGATGCAGATCAGTGCTAGAGTCAAGTAGGTCAACCAATTTATGTTTCGAAGGGGAAAAATAGAGTCATGCCAATACTCTGGCTTCATGCAAGCAAGGAAACCTCAAGATAACTTTTCCATACTACCTATTGTATTTCAGATACTACCTATTGTATTTATAGATTGATAGTTAATAAATCTTTTCCATTGCTCCACCATTTACTTCATTCTTTCATGTGTATTTAAATGCTTGAATAACATATGCTTGATTACTTTCTCATGCAGGTTGTTAGGTTAATTTCCATATTTGATTATTGTATCACTGATCTGTATCACTTTTTGCAAGTTTTATTCGTCTCCCTAACCCCTCAAAACCTGCAATGCACTACACCACCCCCTCGCTCCCTCATAATGACCAAAATAAACCTGAAGGATTATTTTTGCATTGAGTATGATGGGTGCAAGGCACAGTGGGATAGTCAATAAGGGAGAAAGGTTATTAAAAAATGGATGAGAAAGACAATTTTGCAGTTACATTCAAAATACAAAATGATGGAGATATCTAAATGAATACAAAGAAACACATTACAGAAATTGTTTCACTAAAGGGTTTGCACAGCACTTGAGAAAAAGCTTCATCCCAGCTGTACCATTTAAATTGGAAACCTGTTTCAATAAAGGCTTTTCCTAGGCCTAGAGAAAAATATTCATCCCAACAGTACATTTTCCTTGGAAACTTGTTCCAATAAAGCATTTGCACAACACTTGAGAGAGTGATAAAGATACATTAGAGTTGTATCATTTGTCTCTGCCATCTAAAATTGTTATATGACATAGATTTAACTCAAAACGGGACCAATCCAGTTGAAACAAATGGAAGTTCGTCATATGACAAAGATTTAGAACAAAACCTGCCGATATGAATGTGTTGTACACAAGCTTCTCTTCAACCTAGAAACAGAGTATGCTTTAGGACAGGGAAGGTGTTGATTTTTAGCTCAGCTATGTTCGTAAAAGGCAGTAAGCTCTTTCCCTTAATTAGAAGGGAAAGGTATTATGTGAGTTCTATTGTGGCTGCCGTAATTTGGGATAGCCTCCATTCTATCCCTTGATGAGAGGAAGTTTACAGAGAATATAAGATTGTCTTGTTAGAATATTCCAATGTGTTTGGCATCCTATTGGGCATGAAATGTTTTCCCAAATTGCATTTATATCACTTGTTCGATGGTGGAACTCTTTGCCTATGTACAGATGGAGGAATCCAATCCACCATCCTATGATTTGTTTGCAATATGGATCAATATAGGCCCAATATATTTTCCATATTTTCTCAATCCCAATGCACAGTCGTTTTGGACAAAAGAAATTTCTGAGTTTCATGATACAATTGCATTTGATGGCCTTTGGCTTGATATGAATGAAGTTTCTAACTTCTGTAGTGGGATCACATGTTCCTTTCCAAAGAATGAATATTTCCCATGAAAAGATTCACAGACAGATTTTCTTAGTTTGTAGCAATGTAAACACCACCAAATGGGATGATACCCCTTACAAAATCAATGCTTCTGAAATACACAGACCATTGGGTAACAAAAAAATGGCTGCTAGTGCAATTCACTATGATGATATATTGGAATATAATGCTCCTTGAATAGAATAGAAAGGATGACTCGGCCTAAAGTAAACGAAATTAAAAAAGATGATAGGAAAACAATGGGAAAATAACCCAAAGATTTAAACTTAACATAGGGATACTACTGATGGGTAGATTATGCAAGATGAAATGAGGAATTTACTCTAGGGTTAAATGATCTAAAGGGGTTGGGATAAAAAAACTATATAGGTGACTCATTGTAGGATGTAAAAAAAGAGTGTCTAGGGATGCTATTGAAATAATTTATTGAGAATGATAATAGTAATTTGTGAATTTATGTTTCCCTTTCTCTCCTAACAGATCTCTTCCAGAATATTATCATATATAATAGTCAATTGATAGTTCATTTTCCTTGATTCAATATTATTGAGTTCAAAGAATCCCAAAAGGCTAGACACAGAGCCCATATATTTAGTTTACCACTAACTAGTAACTAGCAATAATAATGATAATGTCAGTGAACCCATTGACTCTTTTATTTGACCCAGAGCCCATTGAACCCCCCTTTCATTCTACTCTATTTTTGCTAGTTTTATACCACCGCATCCTCACCAACAACATCAGATAAAGAAATAGCAAAGGCATAAGTTACGGTAAGTTAGGGCAGAGGCACAATAGCCAAAGGCTGGAACAACTGGTGGTTGGATAGATGGATCCAGTGATTAGAAATCGACTAGTTGACACCCAACCCCATATTAAATAAATTCCATTTCAGTTATAAGACCAGTTATATATCCAAAACTACCATCACTGGAAGATATTAAATTGGTAATGGAACTTCTTGTTATGCTATAGGTGGATAGAATGCTTGGACAGAATCTTCCATGATGAATTGCCCCAAAATTGGATGAGGTAGAGGTGGTGAATTTGAAGTTGTCTCTGCATATGTACGTGTGAATATTTTGCAGTGACAACAAAGATTTGCCAAAAGTTAGTTTTTGCTTATTTGAATACTTTGGCTGTCAAAATATAAGAAAAGCAACAGCTGGAAGATTACATTGGAAAGGACGCAACTAGCATTGAATTGTCCTTTGTGCCTGCTAGCACTTATATTAATTAATGAATATCATCCATCTTAGTGTTAAATACCTCTTATGTCATGTCTTTCTTTGATGCTGGTGTGTTTGTGGCGTACAGACTATGCATTTGACAAATGCAATGCAATGGGAATCTTGCAGTATTTAGTTTCATATCCCATCGAAACAGAGTAATCTATCTACCCGACGATTTGCATTGGGGCCCACTCAATGCTGTCGAGTGATAGCTTACTCCGTTACCACAACTTCTTGGCTTGTCACTTTTTCTTCAAATAAATAATGTTTCCTTCCAATAAATAATGTGACATCCAGACTACTAAAGCTACTTAATCACCTTAAGACTAAGTTCAAATAGACCATATATAATAGAAAGCTTCTTCAAGCTCGGAAAAGACATATAAACGCGATCCGTTACATAAAAATATTTCATGTATTGAAGAAGAAAAGGGTGTTGCAAAGAATTACCAGAAAAATAAGCCCGAGACTTCTGCGAATCTTGCTCTTCCATTGCACCTGCAAATCCAAAAAATGTAAAGATCAATATTATATGTTGATAAAAATTCTTCTCAAATCCCTTATAAGATTGGAATAATATTATATGATATAATCAATGGCTGCACTCCTAACACATCAAAACCTTGTAATATTAACCAATGCAATAATGGTGAACTCAAAGGACCCCCCTTAATCTTAGTTTGACGCTAACATATCAATATATCTTACCCTTCTAGTTTCTGAGTATCTTAGAAATCATGTAAATAAACTCAAATTTTAAATATCTTTCATGTATGCATTTTAACATATGGTAATAAGAATGATGTTTTCTACAAATTGCATGCTCTATCCTAGTATTATACTTCCATTATACTTGTTTATAGTTGTGCCTCTGAGCTTTCTTTTTCTCAGCATGATGTAATGCGGGATTTGGCCCTCCATCTGTCGAGCTAGGAAAAATAACATTCATTGTAAGAGGCTTTTCATACCTCGTAGGGAAGCCAAAGTTCCCACAAAATGGTTAAATACTGATTCATCTGGTGCTCAGTTTGTTTCAATCCATACAGGTTGGGATGCTCATGAAACTTGAGTTCTTTCCCTGCCTAAACATTGAATATTTATTAGTTCAATTAACTACTTTCCCAAACTGTTTAATAAGTATTTTTACAAGTTCATTTTCCATTATTCCAATCTTATAAGGGATTTGAGAAGAATTTTTATCAACATATAATAGTGATCTTTACATTTATAGGATTTGCAGGTGCAATGGAAGAGCAAGATGCACAGGAGTCGCAGGCTTTTTTTTTTGGGTAATTCTTCCTAACACCCTTATCTTCTTCAATACATGAAATATTTCTATGTAACGGATCGCGTTTATATGTCTTTGCCGAGTTTGAATTTTCTGTTATATATGTTCTATCTGAACTCAGTCTTAAAGTGATTAAGTGGCTTTACCAAAAAGTCTGGGCGTCACATTATTTATTTATTTGAAGGAAACATTATTTATCTAAGGAAAAGTGGTAAATCACGATGTTGTGGTAATGGAGTAAGCTATCACAAATAGTCAGGTAGATAGCTTACTCCCATCAAAACACCCATTTAAGAGTTGATCATATTGATTAAGTTTAATATCCAAGAGCATACCCAGATGTAGTTTATTCACCTAGGGTCTACAAAATCGTTTAAGGAGGGAAATTATTTTCTTTAAACTTTAAAGCTAAGACCATTGATGAGCTTACTTAAGGGCAGGCTCTTTTTTACTGTGCAGACATGGTTGGCATAAACAAGGCAACATTTCTTAATCTCCCACCAGCCCGTCTTCTCTTCTCCCAGCCGCCAACAGTGAGTTCCTTCCTCCCAACCCAAACTAATAAACACCCACATTGGGTAGAAATTAAGAAATTAATAGAGCATAGTTCAGCTCAAGGGAAGAGAAGTTCAACTTTTAAACTATATTATGAACACAATCTTTTCAGCTTTTCCATACCAGTATAAATCCATGATAAACAAAGATTTCTTCTGCATAGAGAACTTGTTTTTATAATTGCAAATCAAAATTATTTGAGCAAACATATATTGTTTTTATTATTTTATTAAATCTCTGGGTTCTTATCTTGTTGCCTTTGGAAATAAACAATATTAGGGTATAATATCAATAAAATGGGAGCATGCTCAGTCATTTTAGGGTACTCATCGATTTGGGGATTTGGGGGCATTCTGTCGACCTCTACAAACCCTCCTCTGCCTCTGCAAACCCTCAGACCACTGCAAACCCTCCTCTATCTGTGCAAATCCTCCTCTTCTGCATGACCTTCATTAGCAATTGTCATGACCTTCAACAACAAGTAATCAGCAAAGCTCCAATCACACTGAAGAAGAGACACAAATCCTAAAATAGATTCAATTCAGAAAGGGTGGGCCGCAAACTTCACCTGGTTAATGGACCTAGGCACTTTCCTCTTGCTTCTGTTGATGCAAAAAACCATAGCCATTATCTAGGCCCCTGAGTAATTCTATGCTGATGGCCCTTCTCTATAGCACATCTATGGGGGAGACTCGTATGTAACACCGAAGGGACCTCCGGCAACACCTGCCGTGGTGTTTCAATGGAAAGGATGTAGATAGTGGCTGTAATCTGTTTAGCAGGGTTTGTATGCGGCTAATGTGTCTCTTCTTTGTTTCATTTTTATTTATTTTATATTTTATTTATTTATTTATTTATTTTATTTTTATTTTATTTTTTCATTGTCATTTATATATGTTTTGAGAACAAAGGTTTTCCAAGTATATATAAATGGTTGGTGATGTTTAGGGGTTATTGATTAAGTTGAGGGTAATTCTTGTGGAGGGAAAGGATTCTAGAACACGATCAATTATGTAGGGGGAGGAGTAGGATAAGTTCTAAATTGACCTAGATAGGCATTAGTTGAATCAAGCCAGCTTTATTTTTCATTTTTGGATATTGGACAAGCTCAATATAAATCTAAACAATTATGATATATTCTCCACAGACATCAATAATAGAAAATGGATGATTTGATTGTAAATGATTGTTTTTACCTTGTTTAGGAGGTTTATTTGAATTATCATGTGGATATTTATTTATGATATTCTAGTTTCCCCCATTGAACTTAGGACAGACATCTCCATCATATTGGTTTTCATACATATTATTCCACTAGAGCAGGGAATTTTATTATACATTTTAGAAGCATATGTAATTAAATCGCCCAGCCCATTTGCTACATAGGATTCCCCTAACCGATCTCAATGGATAAAGTTTGATCGACAAGAATTGGTAAGGGTATAAAATAATTATATTGATTGTGCATTGATCAGTTCATATCGTTAATCCTTCATGATAACTTCTACCCCAGTCTGTGGAATTGTCAAAGCAACATCCTTAGCTATGATGGGAAAGAAGGATTTCAAAATCCAATATTGAAATATCAGATCATCTATCTTAATATTGCATAATATCATTTTTTTCATTCATCAATATGGTATATGATATGGGTGTTCCTATTATGATGAATTAATAAACAGATCTACATTTTCTTTTCATCTCTAATGGGTAACATGGGAAAAAATAAGTTAAAAAAGTTGTTGCTAAGGACATAAAAATGAGATTCGAGGATATGAGTTGTTCAATATACCACTTCACTAAAATTATAATGAGAGTGCATTTAAGTGTAATAGTATTAATCACCAACAATATTATTGGAAAAACTCATAGGTATGAGGTGGTTATATAGACCTTTTCCTACCGATCCTTTAAATTTTAGGATATATAAAGAATGTTTAGTGGAAATGGGAGGGCATGTGGGATCATGTTGAATGGGATAATTATAATCCTTTTCAAATAATAAATACTTAAAATGGTCATGAATGGAAGCATTAATGTGCTAGTCACATTGGAATTTGCATTCATATTGGAATTGGTATTTGGATTAGGATTAGGATTGGAATTGGGATTCGCATTGGTTCAGAACATATTGTTAGATGGAGCTACTCGAGAGATATGTACTCTACGTATGGATGAGGGTGAACTTAAATCCGAAGGGATTGAATCATATGAAGTTGAAGGATGAAAAAAGGTGATGAAGGTTTGTTTTGTTTGATTCTTACATGTCAAGAAGGAGAAATGACATGTTAGCAGGTATCAAGAAAAGGATGAAGGCCCCTAAGAATATGAGAATTCCAAAGAGATACAGGGGGCACAATCTTGACTAGGTATTGTAAACTCTCTCACCCAAGTAATAAATCTAGAATATCAGTGAAAGGTGAATAATAAATTATGTTAATTTAACTAAGTACTAAGTTAAAATAAAATAAAAAGTGGTTGTCATGTGCTCCAGTAAAGTAAATAAATAATGTAACAAAATCACCCTAAAGGAAAATGAATCACTAACCCAAATTTTATGTTTCTTAAGTGATGTAAGAATAAAAGAAATCATATTCCAAGTTCTCATCAATAAGTGGTAGAGAAGGTATACCTTGGGAAAAGAGTAAATAGCTAAACAAGGGCTCTTCAAACACTGAAATTGATGGGAGATGAGATCTAAGTTAGTGAAGGTATGAATGGGATATTTATTGTGAATGACATTAGGAGAAAGTGTAATGGAAGAATGGGGCACCATTGACATTGTCCCTGCATTGATGGGGAACCACTGACACTGACATATTCTTCACTTGTCTTTATATTCATCCTTCCTCTCTTTCTTTCCCTCTCATTCTCTCTCTCTTCTCCTTCATCTGCATCTCTCCATATCCCTCCTACTCTTCCCATCTTCCCCTTCTCTTATCTCTCATCTCCCTTCTTCCATTTCTCTTCCTCTCTCCCTATAGTCTCATAAATTCCATAATGTCTACTAGTGAATCATCTACCACTATAGTCAAATCAATTTTAAATAGGTTTTCCTAATGTTGTTTTTTTTAGTAAAAATGATGTAAACATGATGTAAAAATGATGATCATCTACCACTTGGAAGATGCAACACATGATGCAAAAGTTGTGTACTTTAATGCTAATACAATGATAATAAATTAAACTACATTGCCAACATGATGCTAATGGTACTAACGACAATGCTAATACAATGCATACTAACTCTAAAATAATGCAAAAACCGTGTTTGTAACACAAAAAATACACAAAGATGAATTTGAAAAGTTGTTTTCCAAACATTATTGATGCAATCAAGATCAAACTAATACAACAAATTGACGCAAATACTTCCCTTTGTTGTAACTAAATGGCACTTCAAAGAGTGTTCACAGAAATGAGTGACACAAATCTAACCCAAAATACAATGTCTCGACGTGCTTCACACTTTGTGTCATACAAATTTATTTATTTATTTCAAAAAACTAGACTGCGGCACTACTAAATTCGGATGCTATAACCTTGTATTGTAGTAGTGGATGTTGCGTATAATTAATTTAAGAAGGATATAGGCTAGTCATTTTTATTTAATAAAATAGTGTTTTCCTTCATGTTCTTTTTAGTTGTTTTCTTTTATAGATGTGCTTTCTCATCGAGTTTAGTTTGTTGTTGTTCTTAAGCTTACTTCTATTTTTCTTAGTTCCAACAACTTTATTTTTTTTCTTTTTTCACTCTATAAGTGTGATCGTGGCATGAATTAGGCTAAGAGCACTGATGCACATAGCATGGTTAGACCAATTTTTCCGTAGATAACAATTTTCCATTTCCAAGAAACCTTAGATTCCTTGATATGGCATGATACTAAATATTAACTTGCAGCATGCTCAAATTAACAATTAAAATACCCAAGAAATCCACTTGTGCACACTAAATGAGTTGGTCGTGTGAAGTGAAAGTTAGAAATTGCATCGACCCAAGAAATTGTGCTGACTCGGCCAAGGAAATCAAGAAAAATACATTAAAAGGGGGTATGGATGCAAAAAAGGAATCAAAATGGGACGCAATTCACAGGTTGACAATGAGATGAGGAGACATTATTAACCTATACTATAAGTGTAACAAGTACGCTACAGGTTAACCTATGCCAATTCACAACAATGTTTGTGTGTTATAATTATGATAATTCCTAATGACCATTCAAATCCACATTGACAATTTTAAATGATGGTATAACCATGACCCTTTAAATACACTTAAGGAATATGTGGAAAAAACAAACTGTAACTAATCCTTAGAGAGATGCATGCATGAGTATTTCCTTGGTTCCTTTTCACCCTTTAGTTTTATCCTCAATGAGATTAAAACGAATCGACAAAGGGATGTAGAATATAAATATAAGTGATATGGTGATAAAGGGATGTACTATGCAAATTGTTCATCCCAATAGTGATCTATTTTTCTAAATCCCCTAGGTCCAACTTTACATGATAGGATCCAATTTTCTTGTAGCCCTAATTTATCCATTATTTCTCTTACATGGATTTCTTTGCAACTACATATATCAATAGGAAATAGTTTCTAGGTAGAGATGTTGAATTCAACAAGCTCACCATATGACATGAAAAGGGACAGTTCAAAACGTTTTGAAAATTAAAGTTTAAAATACTGAAATATATTCGAGGCTATACTCCTTACTATGAAAAGGTAAAGGAAAATCACATTTCCATGCTATAGATATGTTGAATTTCAAAATTAACAAATCCATATTTACCCATGATATCAAAGACTGTGATCATTATACAAGATATTTGGTTTGTTTCAATGATTTTATATAAATTGAATGCATATTCAAAAACCCCTTAGGATTTAAAACACTCACTAAAAGTAAATGAAATTCATGAATAGAGATATGTTGTAGTGTAGATTTAGTGGAAATAAAGGTTAATGTTAAACAATATTCCCCTATATAATACAAGTTAGGAATCCTTGTATAAAAAAATACATATTCTACATATTAGCGAGTATTGTTATCGACCCAAATGGTACTTCTTCATCTGAGTGCTGACAATTCATTATGTTGGTACACAAAAGGACATTTCAAGATTGAAGTTTTCCTAAGCACTATAGATGGGCATGAGATGAGATGCATTTACCTCTTAACCAGCTTGCTACATTATTTTTCTAAGTGTGGATTTGCATACGCGACTATGTCCATTGAAACTCATGTACATACGTGACTATCCTTGTTGACACCTCGTGTACTATACGCGACTATTCTCATTGCAACCCACGTACAGATCTATACGCAGGTTTCCCTTAGAGAAAATCACGTGTCATACGCAGGTTGCCAGTATCAACAGTCACGTACATATCCATTCGACATTAAAAAATATAAATCGTGATTAATGGAGATTAGTTAAGCCCTAATCATTAACCATCTCAACTATCTCAACCTCCTCAACCTTCAAAACTGCTCTATTTCCCAAAGTATAAATAGAGGCCTTGGGGAGGGCATTAAGAGAATGAATTTTGGAGAGCAAAGTTATGTTGGTGGTATATCTTCAGAAGTCTTAGAGCAGCAGAAATTAGAGTCCTTTGGTTGTAGAGGAGTCCTTGTCTCAGGCGTTGGGTTGTACACTTATCTCATTCACTGATTGTTAATAAAGAGTTTTCTTCTTCTAACTTTTTGTTGAGTCTTTTTCATGTATTATGGTTTGATGAATGTATTTGATTAAGCACTATATATATTATTTATCTAACCTGTCATATATACATGCATAAGAATGTACTTGGAGAATTTGGTCTTTGCAGGTGAAGGAGGTGCATCCTTGAAAGATTTGGAGAGAAGCAAAGCGGAAGAAGACAAATCTTGGATCAACCGTTGGTAATCGGGTGAGTCCAATATTTCTTCCTATTTCCATTTTGTACTTAGCTAAATCTAATTGTCTACAACTTTTAGAAGTACAATGGTAACCCTAGGCCCTAGGTTACAATGGTGTTTATTCCTGAACAACAGAACTGGTGACTCCATTGGGGAGCCCAGACTGCTATGGGTTCACTCTGTAAATCCATGCCCATTCCTTGCTTTGCTTCAGTGTGTGGTGTCTTGTCTTGGTTCATACTTGCAGTGGTGTTTGAAGACCTTTATAATTTTTCTTCTTTTTGAAAATTTTAACTCCTATACGCGGGTTGCTGTGCTACACAGTCGCATACAGAGGTCTACGTATGTGGGTTTCTATATTGCACAGTCACATACAGTACGCGGAATACCCTTGTACACAATCGTGTACAAATCTAAACACAAATTTTTTTGGGTTAGGATTTGCTTGTCCCTATCCTTCTGTGAATTTTGTCTTGTTTAGTGGTCTTTAATTTCAGCATTTCACTATAAGTTTGATGACCCTGTTAGCCATACCTTGTGCTTCCTAGTAAGCCCTTGATTTTTTATTGTTTGGATTGTCTTTCTGTTAGCAACTTGAAGTGGATTTACCTATTGGGTGAGAGTTTTGAGTGCTAGTTGTCTGAATCAGTGATTAGGGTTCTAGACACCGTTTTATCCTTTTCTATCTCTAGATAGGGTTGGTTTGTCACTTGCCTTTGTTTGATTTCAGTGATTTCCATTCATTGTGTCTACCCAAGTTAGGCTTTTCTAAGTATTCCTTAGCTGGTTGATCTTTGGTTTTATGAATCTACTTTTCTTCATTTTTCTTACCTTATACAGTTAATTTATTCAAGCATACTCAAGAATTGTGCATTTAGGTGCATAGTAGTTTTTGAGCAATTTGAAAAGTGAAAAGAAAACATTTGAATCTTTTGCATTTGATTTGCATAAGAGTAGTTTTATTTTCATTTTTTAATAACATCTCAAAAATTAAAATAATATAGTCTTAGTTTCCTCTTCATTAGTTACATTTTCATCAGTTTATATTTACAAAAAAGTAATAATAGAGAAGCTTGTTTTAAATAGTGATAATTTTGCTTTGAAATTGATTTATACACCTTTTTATTTTTACATTTCTTATCGAGTCAATAACATCATAGTCTTTCACTCCACTTGCCTTTTGAGTAAAAAATAGCCCTTAAAATGAACGCTATAATTAAAATTTATTAGTAATTTTTGTTTGATAGGGCCATACACCTACTAGATTAGGCTAGACTTGTGGGATAGGAAGTGTAAACTTCCCATAAGTATTTAAATTCAGACATAGTGGGCCAATCGATAGGTAAATCCTTCACTTTATCGATATTAACTGGGAAGCTCCTCTCAAACAGGAGTCAAGCACGAGGCCACTTGGAGGCATTGGACTGAGGATATAACCCTCTGATTCCTTGTCGAAAAGTAAACTGTCGAGCGAAATTGATGTCGTTTTAATTCCGTTGCAGTAATTGCCCAACTATTTATTTACTTATCAATCCGGGGTACGTAAACTGATGAAGCACGTGCACTGTTTGTGCAGGACTGAAGTAAATTTAATCTAAATTAATCTAAATTGCTGAAATCACATTAATCTAGGAAAGCATTGAACACTAACTAGGAAAGCATTGAAACACTAACTAGGAAAGCATTGAAATTGCGTAAGAGAAATACAACATGTGAAGAGTTAACAACAATGACATAAGTGAGCTCACATCCACAAATCAATAATCAAATGACAATCATGAAAATATAACAATGAAAGCTTAAATCACATTAAGGATCTCAATCAAGACTAATCTAACAAGTACAAAATCCAATCCAATGCACTTCCATTACAACCCTCCTACAAGCTTAATCACAACCTAATTACCGCTTAATGGAATGGAGAGGGAACACTCTCCTTTATACATGAGAGGCCTTAAGAAAAATATAAGAACAGATCCACTATTCTCTCAACTACTCTCAACCACTTTTCTCTTATTACAAGATATGGTTCCTTCAAATCCTCATAAATCCTAGATAAGATATG
>LPNX010596720.1:1849-53536 GCA_001517045.1 Pseudotsuga menziesii
ATTAAAAACTGTAAGAAACTTTAACCATGCAAACTTTTTGCTGAAATAAATAATGCTGAAAAATTGTAAAACAATGCTGTAAAACAATGCTGTAAAACAGGAAGCAGGAATGGCTGCAGGGCTGCAAATGGAACAGGTGGCTGGGCAAGTGCAGGAAAAACAGAGGTAAATCAGCTAGGTTTCTGCGTGGCAACAAGGGCAAAAACTGGGCGCGGATCGCGGGTTGCTAAATGGCAGCGGTCGTTCGAAACCGCGGGTTCAGGGAGAACAGGCGCGGTAGGGGCCGCGGGTAAGTCTATGGCAGCGACGGTCGAAACCGCGGGTTCTGGGAGAACAGGCGCGGTCTGGGCCGCGGGTTCGGGAAGAATAGGTGCGGTCTGGGCCGCGGGTTCGGGGAGAACAGGTGCGGTCGAGGCCGCGATTTTGGGGCGAACAGGTGCGGTCGGGGCCGCGGGTTCAGGGCGAACAGGTGCAGTCGGGGCCGCGGGTTCGAGGTGAACAGCGGCGATCAGAGCGCGCCTGTGTAATGAACAGGTGCGGTCGGATCGCGACTGTGGGTGGAAAAAACGCGGTCGGGATGCAGGCAAAAGGGACTGACAGCGGCGGGCTGGTCGCGGCTTAAGGCCTGAAATGTGCGGTCGGGGCCGCGGCTGCGGAAGAAAACGGCGCGGTTTTCGGCGGCCGAAAACAGCAAACTGAAAATGCAGTACGAAAAGAAAACTAACAATAAAACAGACAGCGGAGTCACCAAAACTGTAGCTAGGGTTTTCACCCTAGCTTGTGCTAATGAGCACCTACTAAGGAATCTGGATTCCTTAGTAGCAGTTCGATTGAAATAAGTAAAAACAAATTAACCTAAAACAGTAAAAGTAAATAACAGAAAATAAAAATGACAAGAAGATGTATAAAAAGTTTTTGTATTTGTATTACCTCTGATGAAGAGGTTGGTGGAGTCCGTTGCGCTGGTCCGATGTCGGTGGCTCCGAGCTCCGAGCTGCTCCTTCTCCTTCTCCGATGGTGGAAAATAGGCCAAAGATGGGTTCTCAGCAGTGAAAATAGCTTGATGGTAAGCTAGGGTTTCACGAGACGTTTTGGCAGAGTAAGGGTGCTATGACTGTGTGTGTGAAATGAGGGGTCTCCATCACTTATTTATAGTTTTTTGGTGGTGGAGTATTTGCCCATGGTTTTGGGAAACCATATGGTTTAGGGCAGCTTGTTTAGGGTTTTTGCTGTTTTTAGGGTTTTCCTCCTTTTTCCTCATTATTTTTATTCATTTTCTTCCCTTTTGGGGATTTTTGCTATTTTTAGAGGAATTTTGGCTATTTTTGGAGGAAAAATGGGTTTTTTGGCCTTTTGGAGGCATTTTAGGCCTTTTGGAGGCTTTTTAGATGGTTTTGAGGCCTTTTAGAGGCATTTTAGGCCTTTTGGAGGCTTTTTAGTGGGATTTTCAGGGGAATATGGTAGGCAAATGGACAAATGAGCCATGTAGTGAGGTAGATGAGGTAGTTAACCATTTTTGGGTGTTAACAGCGACAATTTGCGAAATGAATGCATCTTTCAAAAGAGGCTTACGATACAGTCGTAGTTTGTGGCCATTAGAAAATAATGGTATGCGGTTCCCATCAATGGTCACCAGACGGACAGTGCCATTGTCAAATACCCTGTTGACCAATTATGGACCTAGCCACCTTGTACGTAATTTACCTTTAAAATCCCTTTTGAACCTGGAGTCATATAGTAGCGCCCAGTCTCCCTCACAGAAGATTTTCTTTTTAATGAATCGGTCATGCCAATTGGATCTCTGTTGCTGAAGCAACATAGTCTGATCCACTGCAGCTAACCGCTTCTCATCCAATTCATTTAGTTGATTCAATCTTCTCTTCTGGGCTTTTGTTACATCCAGATTCATTTCGGAGGCTGTCTTCAGAGTTTTGATCTCAAACTCAATTGGAAAGATGGCACCCTTTCCATACACTAAATCATAGGGAGAGAAACCTGTGGTGTTGTGCCAAGTCGTGCGATATGCCCACAGTGCTTCCGGAAGCCTGTCAGCCCAATCCTTCTGATGGCTCTTAACTATTTTAGTAAGGATGGCTTCAATAACTTTATCAGTACTCTCCACCTGACCATTGGCTTGGGGGTGGTAAGGTGAAGCCACCCTATGCTGCACATGATACTTCTGGAGCAAGGATTCAAATTGGTGTGACATGAATTGCGGTCCCCCATTGGTAACTACTTCCTTCGGTACCCCAAAGCGGGTAAATATCTCACTGTACAGAAAATCAATTACCGCCTGGTCGTTAGCCTTAGCCAAAGCTACAGCCTCTACCCACTTGGTCATATAATCAGTGCAAACCAAAATGTAAGTTTTTTGTCTGGAAAGAGGGCTGATAGGGCCAACAAAGTCCAGTGCCCATCAATCAAATGGTTCAACTACTACTTGACGTTGTAGAGGCATCTAATCTGTTTTATTGGGCTGGCCCATCCTTTGGCAGCTGTCATAGGACTGAACATACCTTTTAGCATCCCTGAAAAGAGTCGGCCAATAGTATCCCATCCGCAGTGCTTTGTGCTCTGTTCTTTTGTCTGCAAAGTGTCCCCCACATGGTTCATCATGACAGGCTTTTAGTATGTGAAAGATCTCATCTTCCCTTTCACATCTCCTAATCTCAAAATCGGGCCCTGTGTAGAAGAGATGACCGTTGAGCCAACAATACCTGGCACTTTGCTGGATGATTTTTCTCTTTTCTCGTTTAGACATATGTGGCGGGAGCTTTCCTACAACCAAATAATTAGCGACGTCTGCATACCAGGGGGAATGAGCTGAAAGTGCGAATAGATGTTCATCTGGAAAAGAGTCCTCAACAGAAAAACTGTCATCATTGTTAGTGAAACGAGATAAAAAATCAGCAACAATATTTTCTTTCCCAGGTTTATCTATAATGGTAATATCAAATTCCTGCAATAACAAGAGCCACCTGGTCACTCTGGCATTGGTGACAGGTTTGTTCATTAAATATTTGATGGCAGAGTGGTCAGTGTGCACAAATGTAGGATACCCAGTAATGTAATGACGAAATTTATTAATAGAGTAGATAATAGCTAGGAATTATTTCTCGGTAACAGTATAATTAAGTTCAGTAGGGGCTAAGTTTTTACTAACATAATATATGGCATAAGGTACTTGACCATCCTGCTGTCCTAATACTGCTCCAATGGCGGTATCAGAGGCATCTGAAGAAATATGGAAGGGTAGGGTCCAATTAGGTCCCCTTAGGATAGGAGCTGTGGACAGTTTTTCCTTAAGCTTATCAAACACTGTCTGGCATGCTTCACTCCACACAAACTGTTCATTCTTCGTTAACAGAGAGAAGAAAGGAGAAGCAAGTTTGGAGAAGTTTTCTATAAACCTTCGGTAATATCTAGCATGCCCCAAAAAACTTCACACCTCTTTCTGAGTTGAAGGGGTAGGTAGATTTTTATCACCTTGATTTTTGAAGGGTCCACCTGAATGCCATTAGCAGAGATGAAATGCCCTAATACCACCCCCTCACTCATCATCATATGGAACTTTTCGGTGCTTAATGAGATCTGAGTCTGTTCACAGCGAATTAAAACCTTCTTTAAATTTTCCAGTGCTTCCTCAAAATCCTTGCCATAGGGAGTAAAATCGTCCATAAAGATTTCCATACTATCATTAACTAATTCATAGAATATGCCAATTACAGCTCTTTGAAACGTTGCCGGTGCATTACATAAACCAAAGGGAAGCACTCTATAGGAAACCATTCCCCAGGGACAAGTGAAGGTGGTCTTATCCTGGTCCTCAGGAGCAATCTGAATTTGGTTGTACCCGCTGAACCCATCTAGGAAGGAGAAGAACTTCTTCCCTAATAGGGTATCAAGTACTTGGTCAATAAAGGGAAAATGGAAATGATCCTTTTGGGTGGCTTTGTTCAGTTCCCTATAATCAACACAGACCCTCCATTTACCATTTTTCTTGGGCACAATTACGAGTGGGGAAACCCACTCACTATCCGAAATAGGATATATAAATCCTTCTTCCAAAAGTTTCTGGATTTCTTCCTTCACTATATCCCTCATATTGGGGTTCATGCGTTGTTGGGGTTGACACACAGGTCAGGAGTCACTTTTAATATAATTATGATGGGTGCACAGATTAGAGGGAATACCCCTCATGTCTGTATACTCCCAGGCGAACGCCCCCTTGTGTTCTTTCAAGAGACTGATCAGGTGCTTTTGTTCCTCTAAGGAGAGACTAGGATTGATATTCAAAGTCCTTCCAGGCTCTACCTCAATAGGAATACTTTTTGAATTTTTCAAAACCGGGATTATGTTTGTGTCACCAACTAGTGCTTCTTCCGTAAGATTTTCTTGTTCTTCCTTGCCCAGGGTAATGTTCAGGAATTGATAGACCTCTCTATCAACTAAAGTGGGTTCACTAATAAAATTACTAATAGCATCATCTTCTGTTTCATTTTTTAAAGTTAAGGCCTTCCCTATAGTTAGTAGTGGCTGAACATCCTCCTCCTCCTCCTGCTCTATCCAAAGGGAAGTTTCAGCCTCTAGACTTGGCCGAGCAGGAGGATAAAGGGTGAGGCTTTTAGTCTCCCTACCATCAGATATAGTCATGGATCTCGATCGACAGCTGATGCAAGCATCAGCTGTGTCCAACCAAGGCCTCCCCAGGATCAACAGGTGTCCTCCCAGCTGTAATTTTGGTTGTAATACCAAAAAGTCAGCAGGGTACTCCCATGAATCTACTGAGATGACAAGGTCGTCCAGAATCCCTTCGGGTCTAATGGTGGATCTGTCTGCCAATTCTAAAATGGTGGGGGTCAGTCTAATATTAGTGAGCCCAAGCTTCTTTACAGTCTCCATGGTTATGACATTGATCGCTGCTCCTAAATCCACTAGCACGTTGGGTATCTGTGTCTGTCCTACCTGTACCGTGATAGTAGGATTGCCAGGGTCGTCATACTTAGTCAAAGGGGTCTTTCCTGTTATTAAGGTAGATAAATTCCCTATGACGTGAGCAATGGGAGGATCTCTGGGTTTCCTTCCTGTTTTCTTAGTGCACAGGTCTCGAACAGTTCTAGCTTAAATAGGTAAGTCTTGAAGAGCTTGAAGAAGGGGGATCTTAACATAGAGATTCTTTAACTCTCCTAGGAGGTTAAACTGAGGCTGCCCCCCTATTCTTGGTAGCATTAGTCTCTCGGGGTATGGTGGTTGCCTTATCAGCTGGGTAGGCTCCGTATTGTTAGATTTATCATTTGATGTTTCAGTCATCCCATCTGAGGGATGCTCAGCATCTTCAATGATAGGAACTGTATCGGATGGATGCTGTGAACTCCCTCCTTCTTTATGCACAGAAGGTGGAGCATCTTCTTTAATTACGGGTTCTACTATTTTCCCAGATCACAAATGAATATCATTACAAGGTACAGGGGAAAGAGAGTAGGCTGGCATGTTGACAGTCTCCAATTGATGGACTGTTTTATTATTCGGGTTAGGATTAGGTTGGGCAGGTAGTTGAGGTCGAATTGGTACATTCGGGACATAATTGTTATGCAGTTGCAGCTGCGACTATTGAGGTGGGTATTGAGGATATTGAGGGAATTGAGGGTATTGAGCAGAATATGGTGACTGTTGTGGTGGACGTGGTTGAGGAAACTGGTTCCCGAGGTGGAAGTTCCTCCATCTAGGAGACCACGATGTAGGTTGATGTGGTGGCTATGTCCAGGGACTCCATGAGTTATAATTTTGCATTGCAGGTTGGGAAGGATTCCACTGAGTATAATTTGAAGGGAATTGTGTATTCACATTTTGCATGTTATTACTCCAATTGCTCATATTATTCAAAAATGGAAACGAGTCTAGAGGCATACCTTGATTTCGAGGCTGCCAAGATTTCTTCTGTGCAATGAAATAGGCCGATTCCACTTATGGAGTTGATTCCTGCAGAACAGCCTTCACTTGGGGAAGTGAGGGACATTCTTTCACGTCGTGGTTCAGCTCACACAGCTGAAAAACTTATACTTTATCAAGTGGGCATTCTCTCAGCGGATGATTCTTTCTACATCGGGGGCAGAACACACCTAGGGTGAGATCCTCCACTGCCTGTTTTTGTTTTGCCTTCAGGACATCAATCTCTGAGGAGATGGATCTCATCATCTCTGTCTTAAAATTTTCAAGGAGATTTCCTATCTCTGCATGGGTAGCTCCTCGATTGGATGAATTCTAAGTTCTGTCGAAGACATCACGTTCTAGCTTGTCCCATTTGTCCCGCTTATTGTTCCTGGAAGACCCCCTGGAGTATCTCTTGCATAATTCCACAATCTTCCCAAAAGGTTCTTTGGAGACATCTCCCTTTCCTAGTAGGTTTAACATATCTAGGAAATCATCCCTGATCCCACGAATCAATATTATCTTGAGCACATCCAGCCCCATGTTTGTCGGCCTGGCTCTTTGCACATTGTACAACAACCTTTCCACAAAATCCTCCAGACTTTTGTCCTCCTTCTACACCATTTTGAACAATTCCTCTCTTTTGTCCTTGGTGTTGCAATATTCCTGATATTTCTCTAGGAACACCTATTTCATTTTATCCCAATTAGTAACAGTTCCTCCCCCAAGGCTCATGACCCAGCATAATGCGTTGTCCTTCAGGGTGGCAGGGAAAAGTTTTAGCTTTTGTGCATCTATGACGTAATCATAGCTGCGGTAGAGAATATCGAATTCAAAAAGGAATTCGTCTGGATCTTCTGCCGCCTTTCCATGGAAGCGAGGAAACACCGATGGTGAGATATTTTTCATAGGGGCTGCCCCCACTGGCTGTTGAATTGGAAATTGCAGTGTAGCCATCATTCCTTCAGGCAGGGAGTGATTTTATTGATGATAGTTTCCCCCCATTACCTCTTCCTCATCGGACTCGTGTCTGTTACTCATATCCTCTTCTGTTTTCTCCTCTTCGTTTGTTCCTGCGTTCTTTCCCTCATTCTTCTCTTCGTCCTTATTCTGTTCCTCATTCCTTTCCTTGTTTTTCCACTGATCAGTAAACTTCTGGTGGGACTACTTCCACTCTTCTTCAGTTACAACATTCCCGTAAATGTGGTAGATCGGACCTCTACCAGCAGGTCCAGTTGTAACAGCTGTGTCCTCTTCTGCAGGGAAATTCGAGGAAGTTGCGGCTGCTCGTGTATTTTCCACTGTGGATCCTGACGCTGGCGCTCCAGGATCGACAGGGTTTCTTCTGATAGGAGTTTCTTGATGGCGAGCCCTGGTGGATGAATCAGTTCTGTCAACAAGATCGTCGATGAATGTCCTTCTACCCAATGGTGGTCCTCGACCGCGATCCAAGCCACCTGCACTGTTAGTATTTTGTGGGGTTTTGGGAGTTGGGAGTCGATCACGTTTTACCCTCCTCGTATTCATGCAACCCAAATCATTTCAGCAAAAAGAATAGAAAATACTGACTAAAAGAATTACCACTTGCAACTAATGATAGTGTTTAATTTTTATCCTTCCCCAGCAACGACGCCAAAATGTCGAGCACCCGATATGCAGGTAGATTGTTACCAACATACGGAGCATACAAGATTTATTGTCAACCCGAGAAAGTCTTTTATTTCAAAGGATAAATGCACAGTATATGCTTAAACAAAAAATCACTGTAATTGAACACTCTTATCCTCTAACAACTATGCTCATCCCAAGAATCTGTGTAATCCCATTCATCTTCTAGATACTACAATTTCAATTACTTCCTACCATGTATCGAGGAAAAATGATATAAGATTAAAATGACAATTGCAGATAAAAAGGAAATCCTATTCACATCCCAGAACAAGTAATTCACCTAATCAATCTAATTACTCTTGAAATCCATAAACATAAATCAAATATTAATCTAGGAATTCAATTGCGAAGGATTGAGTTCAGCTACTCTAAGAAATTGAATTGCAGGAATGAAAGTCAACAATCATAACAGTAAGGATAAACTGCAAGGATTCATGGGATAACAACTTAAAACTGTAGGATGAACAAAGCTGTGTACAACTACCACATGAATTGCATAAAGAAAGTTACCTACTTAGTCGACTGTCACTCTGTACCACTTACCGATCTCAAGAAAACGCAATCACAATTATACTGTTTATCCACACTTACTATGGCTGCATACAAAGGAAATAGAATCAACAAGACATCACACAATACTGAATTAAAAAGTCCTAAATTAACTCAACAATCGCTGTGGAAGACGGGCCCATCCTTCACACAGAGATGCTGGCGGAACAATATGAAACTCCCTTAAATCAGAGGTGACTCCTTATATTAAAGAAAGAAACATTACATAGGTTGCTTCCACTGTTAATACAATGAATGGATTATCTGTTTTCCAACCCCCTGTGTCGAGACAACTTCCCATATTTATACATATAGATTATAACATTCGATCCTATTAAAAAGGGTAGCCATGAAGATCTCTGATCTTCAGGCGCCCTAAATAACACTAGTTGTTACAAACGTGGCATGGTAAAGACATGGAGAATACGGAAAAGCTGTTAATTGACCCAAGAGTGGAAATCTCTTCTGACCACGATTATACTCGAGCAGCAATGTACTAAAGATCTCCACTTGTAGCACGTTCTGTTACAGCTACCTTGTCACAACCCTATCTAAGATGTTACATTAGAACTACGTGCCTTAATTGGTGATCGGAGGGTTGAGGATCATCTTGAGCGATGATCATCCATCCTTTCAAGACTTGTTCTACCCCTTCTTCCTGCAGTCCATTTATCTCAAACTACCTTCATAAATCATAACATGTTAGCACAATTGAGAGATACACAGCCTTAATTATCACAATCATAAGCATTAATAAGATAAAGCAATGATCAGTCATACCTTGGTAGTTTGGGGAATAAAATGAGGACAACAAGTCTGATTAGCTTGCTAAACAGTGTAGGATAGGGGAAGAAAAGGTGATCAAGGATGGTAAAAAAGGGGCCAATTCTAGGCTCAACACATGCCGCTGCAGAAGAGGCACACCCACGCTTCGGCAAGAGTGTAGGGTGAACGGACTGAACAGACTGGGCTGTTGAGATTAGGAGCTATCGAGTCTATGGAACCTAGGGGCATCTCTGTTCATGATATCTTAGGATATGTCGCTCCTACGCATCTGGGAGCAAAGCCGAGGAAGCCGAAAAAGAATCAGAAGTATCCACCAAAGTTGCCACTGCTGCCAGAAGGGATGACATGCTCGGTCGACATCATCCCTGCCTTGATCAGATTGAAGTTTGAGGACCATGATTTGCTATTACTTAAAGATGTCTAGGATGATCCCTATCAGTTAGTTCCGACGGTGCCTGGTGCCCCAATTCAGCGGATTCCTCACCCTTGGGCGAGTGGGTTAGACAAATATGGATTGTTGGGGATTGTCAATATGCCTCATTTTGGGCAACTGAATGAATCCCATGCGTGTGTCAAACAACGTTTGGCCTGTTTTCATGGGGGGACGCTTTGGTTGAATACACCCATCCCTATCACAATAGTTTTAGTTGCGAACATTATGGGATTGCCAAAGGCTGGGGAAGATTCAACGCAGTATATCCACAAGAGGGATACCGACAAGAAGCTTGCCAAGCAGCTGAAGGAGAACTTTGGCTTACAACATCATTTTTGTGCTTATCAGATTGATAGCATCAACTCACAAGCGGTGCGTATAGGCACATGGATTCTGGCGAGTAAGGTTGTTCGGGGAAATTGACCGGTCCAATGTAACTCGGGCATTGTCACATGCGCCCAGAAATGCGTTGAAGGAGTACAGATGAGCTGGTCCTTGTTCTTGCTTAACCAGTTGCTCGAATATTCCCTCACTGCTCAGGCCGGGAGGTCATTTTCATATAGTTTTCTATTAGTTCTTATTGAACTAGTCTCCTAGATGGAACCTAAAGACTACCAACCAATGATAGTCAGTGCGGCGAAGGCATGCTGAGGCGCACTATATCAGAACTTATGGTGGGTTGAAGAGCCCAGTTGACATGTAGACTATGCCATTCATTTTTTTGTCTATTGGGAAGTGCTGCAAGCCACAGCCATCACCGTTCCTCGACTATCTCCTTATTCATCGGCCAAGTATAAACGACTCATTCAGTTCGCCATCGGGCCACATTCTATTTATATTCAGGCACGGCGGGATCCCGATAGGAAGTGGCTACCTCTTTCTTACAAAGTCACGGGTGAAGAGTTGGATGTTATTGTTCAGGACTGGTAGGCTGAATGGCACAACCCTATGAGTCAGGAAGAACTTTATATGGAGCCGCAACCTGATGCCCTTGAAGAGCCTGCCTAGAAGGAGCTAAGTGTTCACGACTCTAACAATGAATCATCGACAGACCCTGAGGCTGAAGCACAGCACATGCGAGAGGAGACTTGCATCAAATGGCACCAGGAATATGATGCAGGAAGTGGTGTCCAATCGGGGATGGAGGACCAACTACATCGGCTCATCAAAGCGGTCACTGACTCCTCTGAGGCTGCAACGAAGGCAATCTAGGAGTCCAACCATAAAGAGTTTGGCATGGTAAGATATAGGTTGAATTCCATTTTTGACATTATTTCCAAGCAGAAGTTTGTGAGACATGTGATACAGGAAGTCCCGTCGATCAGCACTAAGCCCCGGGCTAGGAACGTGCAAGTTCCCCTAACTGTGATCGGCGTGGGAAATGAGGAAGTCTACCAATTACCACAACTGATCTAGAGCGTGGCTTTGGATCTGAACAAGTTATTTGCTTCAACATTGGTGGAGCTGTAGCACATTGCCTCCCTAGAATTGGCGGATTGACAAAAAGAGCTGACAGAGGGATATGTCTAGTCATAGAGTGCAGCTGAGAAGCTGCAGAAAGAGGCAGAAGAGCTACATCAGGTTTGAGTGTAGCTGGTGGAAGAAAGAGTGCGAGAAATAGATGCATTAAAGGCAGTGTAGGCTGAGCTACAACATAAGGTTGTGGAGGAAATTACTGAGTTAAAGAAGGTGCAAGACTGCCTTATCGTTGAAAAAGTGCAACTATGTGCAAGATGCGGTGAGGTCGAGCCAACTATCATTGAGGCTTGTCAGCATATATTTGAGAGCACGGTCGAGATCACACTGGTCGAGAAGGCCAAGTGATTGGGGAAAACTATTATCTAGATCTAGGACACTAATCTGCTGCTCAATGCCTTGGTCCAACCAACGATGCCATTGGAGCAGGTTGTGAAATAGAAGGCTTCTATCAGAAGAAATCGCAACCTAGTTCAAAACCATTGAGCAAGAATCCAAGACTATCATGGAGGTGACAATGTAGTTTTGGTAAAGCATTGTCCAAGATGAGTAGCTCAATCAGTTGACAACACAGGTACAAGAAACTGAAGGCCAGTTGATGATGCTGAATACATCGCTGCGGGAAATGCCGCTGATGATGGAGATCACTAGGGTCAAGGAATTAAAGGATCTTCAGCAACGAGCTTCCTGTGCCCAGGAATGCTAACAAAAGTGCCATGCTCAGCTCGATGAATTTCAAGAAATTGGTGGACAGTTGGCCATTAAAGCAGTTGTCATGCTGTAGGTGGTACAAGAGAATCAATAGATGGTCGATGGCAAGGCTAGGAAAGAGCACCCCATGCAACAGCATTTGGGTAATTGTCAAAGTGCTACTGACAAAGTCTAGCTCCAGGTTCATGAGATCACACAATATTTTTAAGACTTCAAGGCACGAACGTCGGCATATACCCTGTCGACCTGACGTTGCTCGAGGATGAGCCATAAGACAATGTTGGGGGCCTATTGGAAGGGGTTTTGGTAAGTGAGTTGCGCAGCGTCGTGGTAGCAGCGCAATCTCATCTGGTGTCGCGCAAGGTCGGATCAGCATGATGGATGGAAAAATAACTATTTTGAATATTTAATATATTAGTAGACCAATTTTTGTCACAATAGGTGATTAGCAGTTACAAGTTAGTTAGAAGTGGACCTTCAATGTAAAGGTCTAAGAGTATATATAGAACTAGTTTTACATTTGTAGTAGACATCATCGAGATCGAGATCAATATTATCTTGAGCATGATTATCGCTTGAAGTATGGTGTAATTTGTCTATGGTTTTGGAGAATTTTTTGTTGTATCTGTGATCTATCTGGGTTTTTCCTGATGTATTCATCCTCCTGTTGTGGAGAAGACTTGTCCATTTTGGATCCTTTGCGCATAATTAATATGATATGACAGTTGTTTCATAAACATGGTATTTTATTCTATTGATTTCCTTGCTGTGATCTAATCTATTATGATGCTGCTGTGATCTAATATGTACAATGTTGCGATCTAATATGTTATGATTTTGATGCGGTCTATTCCATTTCTTCTATGAATTATTGATGTTGTTACGATCTGTTATACTTCTGTCGCATTTTCGTTGCATTATGAGTTAAGATGTTTTACAAATGATGCTGCTGCGCTAGCGATACTGTGACAAATGTATGATCTGTGGTTGTGGAAATGAATTAATTATGAATGCATAGTTCTGTATCTAATATTTATGTTTTTTCCCCATCAGATCCCATATCCTCCCTTCTCACTGCTGGAAACTTGGTTTTGACAGCTCTCCCTTGAACATCTTAGGTGAGACTTCATCCACTTTACGGATGTTGCTGGGCAGGGTAAAACCTGTCTAGGCCAGTGCTTAGGGAGATCACGTTGGTTGGGCATCGACAGAGTGAGAACCCCTTTCGATGAGGCTTTATTGGTGGGTTTTCGCCAATAGCGCTAAACAAAGAACAAATTCCTTACATTAAACTAGAAACCCATTAATGGAAATTACACATATATGGAAATCAAATATACAAAGGAGAAACATACTGAACAATGAACACCGTGATGAATCCTAGACATTCAAGCTATGCTTTCATTAATGCTCCCAAGAAAAGTTATAGATCTGTTAAAACCAAGCGCACAGGATTCAAAAATAATGTCGAAAAACAACCACCAACCGTTCTTCCTCTTTCAAGGGTATATTTATAATGTAAATAGGCTCTCGAGACCAACCTCGAAACAAAGCCAAATTCAGTTAAGAAAATCAGGAATCAAACCCGCACACATAAAATCCTAACAGATTATGATCTGGCAGATTCGCCATGATCATAGAACCAAAACAGGAAAGCATGCTGGGGCGCGCATGATGGACAAAAATGGAAAATTGAACACCTGGAAACCATGCCTGCAAGATGAAAATGATGGATCGAAGGAACTTTGATGGTCTGCAACAACTATTCTCCTTCTCTACATTTTTAACTAGCGAAATCATCATGGACCATTGATATTTTATCCAAAACAAGGATCTGGAAGAACATGTCTGAACCTGCGTGCTCTGTAAAATTTTGCATATTTTTCCCATGACTTTCTCCACGCTAGTTGGATCAACGAAATTATTCTCGACCATGGATCTAGATCAAGCCTTGATACGAGCCATCAAAACCTGCGCCTTGTACCTAATTTCACTGATTGTAAAAGTTTATTTTTCCTTGCATGTTGAACCAACAAAATTGTTCTTCGCTATTGATCTTACCTCACCATCAATCATTGCCATTGAGACTTTCAGACCTTTAATCCATTTCTCCAAATCTGAGAGTTATTTTCTTCATGCAAGTTTAATCGGTGGAGTGAATTTGCACTGTATTTATTCATCATTCTTCGATCTGAGCTGTCGAAACCTGAGGGGTTTACCCAATCTCGCATATTGGGAGGTCTTCTTAACTCACACACATGTTTCCCTTTTTTGCATCATCGATCTTAGGAAGAAACTCTCCGGGCTGTTGATCTGAGATCAAGCTGTAGGATGGTAGAAAAGGGAAAGCGGGATCTCTGCATTTTGTGACCAAATTCTTATGTTTCCAACTTCCTCCTTTCTCCGTATTTCTACACCGTCGATCTCTAGGGGAAGCGTCCTTTTCCGTCGATCTGGTGGATCGCAGAAATCGTAACTTCAACTTTTCATGATCAAATTCTTAATTTTTCCAACTTCTAATCTCTGTCCCTCTGCTCTCTTCTGGACCATTTATCTTTGGAGCTGGGTTGTCAAATCCTGATCGGGGAAAGCGAAAAGCGAAAATCGGGATTCTAATTTTCAAAATCAAACTTCTTTTCCCTTTCCGCTTCTGCCTTTCTGCTTCCACCATTTGAGCCTTTTCACATCGTTGATATTGGGAAGAAATGATCTGGACCGTTGAGATGGTGGATCATGGAAGGAGAAAATCAGGATTGAACTTTTTGTGAATGAAACTTTGTATTTTCCATTTTCCTCCATTTGCACATTTCCGCGTCGTTGATCTTAGGCAGATACATTCTGAACCGTTGATTTGGCGGATCACGGAAGGAGGAAGGCAAAAGTCGGGATTCCACTTTTCATAACCAAATTTCTACCTCTTCCGCACTTCCACTCCCAATTTTCCTTTGGTAGAAATGATTTTTGGCCCTTGGATCTGTTTTGTGGGTTGGATCTCCATTGTTCGGTTTTGCCAAGACCTATCCTTGATCGGATTTTTCATATCAGGCTCATCTCCAAGGTCGCACCTAAGGATTTTTTTACTATTTTTGACATTCAGGATTAGGAATAATCCTCCCAAGCAACTTCAAACCCTCTTATGCATACCTCTAGGTCATAAGACATGAAACATTTTTTACCCCACCCCTCATTTTTACTGGCTTATCCTTCTACAGAGGGATCTGTATGGGTGTATCTATAAAAATCCTCAAAATTTAGCACATGTGCTAACAATTAGCAAACAAAAATATGCTTCAGACCTGTTATTGAAGTTTAATAGGGCTGAATGTAAGGAATCCAATTTCTCATTCCTTTTTGGTATCAAACTAGGTGAAGTTGGTACTGAGTCTCCATTGATGGACAACTCGATGTATAGACAGCTAGTCGGGAGTTTTCTTTATCTTACACACTCTCAACATAATTTGGAATATGATGTAGGTGCTATATTTAGATATATTGAACAAGCTCATGAGATCCATTGGAATTAATCCAAGAGTATCCTTCACTATGTGCAAGGAACCAAACACTTTGGGGTTCACTATGTGGCTGTTTCTCCACTAGAACTAGTAGGATTTTTTGATTTTGATTGGGCTGGAGATACCAATGATAGGAATTCCACTTTGGGTTATGTATTAATTCTAGAATAAGGTTCCATACGATGGTCAATCAATAAACAACACACCATATCCCTATCTTCAGCTGAGTCCGAGTACAGATGAGTAGTGAACGCAACTACACAATGTGTGTGGTTAGAAGGTATTCTTCAGGAACTTGGAGTTGCATTTGATTCACCCAAATTTATTTGGTTTGGAAATCAAAGTGAAATCAAGATTTCCATAGATCCAGTGCAGAGATAGAGGAATAAACACATTGAGATACCTATGCACTACATCCATATCTTGGTACATGATCAGGTGATAGCCTTGTGGTATTTCCCATATGCAGAGCAAACTGCTGACATTATCACCTAGTGCTTCACAGAGAATACCTTCACCTATATGAGATCACTTCTTGAAGTGGGTGATACATGGAAATTTCTATTATTCACTTTCATATCTTTGGCTCCATGTCCATTTTTTAGGGGAGGTTTTGTTCCCACGTGGTTTTCCTCCTTACCTTGTTTTATGGACAAATAAATTTTTCGGTTGTATGAGGTGACTTAAGCCTTTGTTTCCAAGGCCTCCATGATATTTTGGTTAATATGTACTAAGTTATTATTAAGGGGGGGTTTTGGAGCTATAATACACCTTATTACCATGGTCATATACCTTAGGCACATTTCATTTGCATCCATATAGTGATTCTATGGTTTAGACTTAAGGAAATTGGTGATTTACTCATAGTTGAGGTGCTATTGGTTGATCATTTTGCATAGTTGAGGCACTCTAGGTTGATCATTATAACAACCAAGGCTCCAAAATTGATTGCAATCAACCAACACATGCTCTTCATCCCCAATTTCAGGGATTTTGTTTGACTTGAGGCGCTAGTGTATGATTTAGGTGGTTTTTGTCCTTCCTTGGGAATTTATTGCCTCTTTGAGCCACTCCCAATCAACCATTTTCTCACCCACACATTTTGTACCTCCATTTATGTTCTATCATTCCTTTCCCACATTCACAAATGCATTTTTGACTGTTTGAAATGATTAGGAAGCTCATTGGTCCACCTAGGGGGGTTTGCGGGTCAAATCTTGAGCTGACACTTGTATGCATCCATATGGCCTCCAAGGCCCCATGATGTTTCCCTATTTTAATATATATCTAATTCATACATAGTTACATGTTGTATAGTCTTAATAATATCCATTATTGACCTCATGTGTGTATGCAATTTTCATTCTTTCAACTGTTTTATGCATATTTTGTGAACAATACCAAATTGTGAGAGTTTCCTTAGCTCCTTGATATAGATGTTAATCAATTCTCATAGATACTTGACACTGTAATCATCTATAATGAAGGAAAATGGAATCCACACAACACATATGATGGACTAGGTGAATAATAGGGAATGACTGTATCTCACAGATGGGTGGAATGGTGAGAAAGCTCCACTAGACTTCAGACAAGCAAAATTTTTGAAACAATTTATTTGATCAACAATAAGAAACTAGTCAAACTCTAAAGGAAGGTTCCCTGGAAATCCTTCTAGTCTTCCAAAAAATTACAAAGAGATAACCCTGACAGGTTAGTGTCACCCTGTTTCCCTGTAGGGGAAAATGAGTCGTACATTATACAAAGATTGAGTGCTCCTCATCTGGAAATTAAATTTTTAAAAAAATTATTTTATTAACTATCCATCTGATACAGGAGCATCCTTATCTCCATCCAATTATAAGCCCAATGTTTGGATTAGACCCAGAAGGGGTCTTCATTTTATGAGCTGATAGGTCTTTGAATAGAATATTGTAAATAAACCTATGTTTTATGGATTCTAGATGGATAATGAATCATTTAGGTGAGTCAATAGGTGAATGAATGAGTCATAGTGTAAAATTATGAGTCATGTAACAAATCCCTCATCTAATGGAAGCGATTCATAGGATAGGCTTAAGAGTTTTCCTTATTTAGAATTAGTTAGTAGATTGTGGAGGGTTTATTGGATCTGAACTAGGATTGGTTTTAGAATCCTTTTGTATATATTATGTAAACCTTCGAGGAAATCAAATGAGTAGACAAATATTGTAAATGTGGCTAAGGGTGTCCAAATCAAGGAGAAATCATGCAGAGGATTGTTCATTGTGTTATACTAGAACTAGGAGGATCAGAACGTAGGTTTCGAGTTAAAATGTGAATGTACAAAGTTTCTTATGATTGAATGAAGAAAGAAAATTGTGAATGTCTCTCTGTAAATTATAGGAATTATGTTAAATGATAAATGTAAGGGAAATTATATCTGTATCGCTCTATGTGAATGGATTTAGATGTGATATGTGAATGGATGTAATCTCTATCATGAATCATAGTTGAATGATTGCAGCAAGATAGTTATTTGTATCAAGAATGATATCGTTTGATCGATTCTCTGATCAATTGTCATAGAATTGCAGAGATCATAATTAAGATTTGGACAATCTATTAAAGGAGAAAGATGGATCGACAACAGGAAAAGATTCACAAAGTGAACATGCACGAGAGATAAGTGATCCAAAAAGAAAAATGAAGTTCCAAACTTGATCAAAGATCAATGACCAATAAAAATTTCACAAGATATTGACGGTTCTCAAGAATTGCGGAAAAATACTTGCGGGAGGAAAAATGTGGAATCCCAATTTTGGGAAAAGTGGGAAGGTGGATCTGAAATTTGCAATCCACAATTTGATTGTGGAAATGACTGTTGCAGATGCATGATTACGGAAGTCAGTTTTTTGGAAAATTGGAAATTGCATACCCGCAACCTGCAATCCATGATTGCAGAAAGACTCTTGCAGAAAGGTTCTTGTGCAAAAGGAAATTGTGGAAGGAGACGAATAGGAGAAAAATTGATGCAGAAACTGAATTTGCAAAGGATTGAGTTAGAAAAATATTGAGGTTGCATAAGAAAGCTTGCAGAAAGCTTTTTTGGGGAAAGAATTCCTGTGGAATAAAAGTTGCAGAAATGAGCTTGCGGAAACAGAGTTGTGTAATAGAGTAAAATAAATATTTGGCATAGTTTCTAGATTTAAAGGTTTGATCAATGTAGAGAAAACTATTCCTAGGAAAGCAGTTGGGATATGGTGTTTTGGGGTTCCCTCATGCATCATGTGGTATCAGACAAAAACAAAATTCCACGTCAATATTATTAGAGCTCAGATCAAAGCCAAGAGGTAAATTTTGAAGACTAAAAATTGTGTTGAGAGGGTTGGTCAGGTGAGAGTATTCAAAATTTATTTAAATCAAGAATTACATACAAGGGAAATGTTTTAAACCAACTATACAAGTGGAAAATCCTTAAAGGTATGGACTGATTGATGTTTTATTTAACTCTATTTATAATAATTTGTTTGAAACAAATAGGAAAGGTTTGATAGAAACAATGGTAGATAGAGGAGATATATCAAGGATAATTGTATTTTTGAGGAAGATTTTGTGAAATCTTGGAGAAAAGAGAAATACATGGCAGAACCTAAAGAGCCAACAAAGGTTGGACAAGAGAGAGAACAAGTTGAATGTTCTAAGAGGAGAAGTGGATCTGTAGAAGCCAAGAGGAGTAAAGGAAGTTGCTCAAAATGTTCTAGAGGAGAAGAACCATAGATACCAAAAGAACAAGCTCAAGGAGAGATAGCTTGTTGAGGTATAGTAGCATGTATGAAGAATTACTGAGAGGAGGCTTGGGAGAAGTCCACAAGTGAACAAGATGAAGTTGCTAGAGGAATAGAAAGATGAAATGGAGATGATGACTACTAGAAGTCATTTCATAGGTTCAAAGAAAATCCACATCAGAAGAAAAGATGTCAAGGTAGAATACAACAACATGATGAGTTAAGAGGAGTATGATAGAAAATTAGTTGACATAGGATTGCAACTTATTCGTTTGGAGATGCTTCTACAGAAAGAGGACCGGAGGTATGGTTTGATAATGAGAAAGAAGAAGATGAGATGGATCTCACTACAGGTGAAGATAAATAAAAATATGTCTGCTAGATTGAAGGGAGAAATCAGGATAGCTGAGTCTGAGATGGAAACTTCATATTGTGAACCTGAACAAGGTCCTTTGCTTGGAGAGGATTATGAAACATAGATTGTACATGATTTTATGAACTCTCTTATAAGTTTAGAACTACCTGAAGATGATATGGATGAGACCACAGATGAGGAGTCTTATATTTTTAAATCTAATGATTGGTGTGTGACTACAAGTATTGGAGAACACTTAAATGGTGTGTTTATGCCGGTTGGTGAGTGTTGATTTCCTTGTAGTTTTATCCAGCAACCTACAATAGTCAAGTGTACAACAATCAAGTGTACAGCATTGTAAGTGAATGGTAGAACTAAATAATTTTGTGGAGTATATTGGAATACTTGATAGTAGAAGTCTGATTGTAGATGAGAGGAAAAATCATGAAAACATAAGAATGCAACAACTAGTGGATAACAACAAGGATCTAAGGGACATACTGGATATTGAGATAGAGAATATGAGAATGTTGATGGTGAAGATGTCTCAGAAAATACATGAAGAGAAAATGAATATTTTCATCAGTAGAGCAAGAAAAAAAACAACAACATTATATAAATGGCAAAGAACGATTGTAGAAGCAAGGACAATGGGGAATTGCAACAAAAAATTTGGAAACCAGGGGAACTAAAGATGACAAAGACATAAATAATTTCACAACAATATAATGAAATGGATGACCAGATAAAGAAAAAATTTTGGGATCCAGGAATACTGAAGATGGAAGATTATGACCAGTTTGTCATATTTATTTCTTCTCAGGGAGTCTGATGCAGGAGCATCCTTCTCTCCATCCAATTCTAATACCAATGTTTGGATTAGAACTAGAAGGGGTGTTCATTTTTTGAGTTGATAGTTGGATAAAACTACAAGGAAATCAATAGTGACTTCATTTTCTGAGTTGATAGTTGATGGATAAAACCCGGTTTGTAGGTTGCTGGATAAAACTACAAGGAAATCAACAATGAGGAAATGAAGCATAGGATGGATGCTCTGAAAAACAAGACCAAAATTAGACCATTGATAGAGGAAGATGTTCACTATTGTGAACTCTAACATGGAACCATATTTTGAGAATATGGTGTAGAAGAAAGACTAGCTGAAAGTATCATGAAATCTAGGGAGAGCTCAGATCAACAAAAGGATTTGTTGCTAAGAGATTCAATGGGAGATGTAAATATCAATATTTTTGAAATTATCGAATTGTGTATGTTTGTAGGAGTAACATGTGATGAACCTTGTGAAGTTTTCCTAGAGGTAAAGGAAGAAGAAGAAATGTACAAAGACATTTCAAGAAGACAAGATCATCATTGCATTATGATGAATAGCGAGGCCATGTTGTCTCATGAAGAAAACCAAGGGAGAGGACTTACACATTTTGGATGTAATATTGACGAAAGACATGGAAAATAAATTGTTGTTGTAAGTAGAAGAAAATTGGATTGTAAATACAACCGAGAGGAATATGAAGATAGGCATTCTAATGAAATTCTTACCCAACATTTGGAAGTTTACAACATGAATGTGATTGAAGAACACCATGCATAAGAAGAATTTGAGGTACCCATTGATTTAGGTGTTAACCAAAAAATCCCCCACATAGCTCTCTATGGCCTACACCACCTAGGGACAACATCTCACAACCCCCATATCACTCCATCAGACCTTCCATTAGACCCCCACACCTCCAAAAGATCCAAAGGATGAAGAAAAGGGCTAAAAACCCCAAAAAAGAGCCCAAAATAGCCCCCTAGGAGCTAAAGCCCTCTAAAAGGGGCTAAAGTTATGGCGGAAGGGACTAAAGGCCCAAAAAAGGGGTTAAATCCCTGACCAAGGGCTTAAAACCCTAAAACCCTTGGAAAATCTATAAAAGGAGGGTGGGGGGTCACTCTCAAAACACTTATCCCATTTCCTATTGTTATGCTGCCCGTGGATGCTTTGAGACCTTTGCCTCTCAAACCACCGACACTCCCTCTCATCCATTTCCATTCCCATTGAGCCATTGCTCCCAAACCAAGAGAGGTGCTCCCATGAGCTAGGGCATGGTGGCCCATTCCCACTAGAGAAGGTATATTTGTGATTTTATGTTTATTTCTTTGCTTTCTAACCCTGGTCTCCACTTGTAGGTTTTGTCATTAACATTGTTTTACAGGTTTTCCATTGTAGCTTAGGTTTATTTGCAAGTTTTAAGGAGGCAAAACCCTAACCCATTTTATGCAGAGGGGTTCACCATAGCTTTGTTTTCTTCTTTCTGCCATTAGATTTAGTTTACTATTCTTTCCATTTTCTTTTTCTTCTTGTTTAGATTAGCTTAGCTTAGTTTACTGTTCTACTTCTGTTATTTTCGTTTCGTTTTCTGCATTTCACCATTAGCAGGAACCTAACCTTGTTCCCTATAGGCATACGGGATCCATTCCTTCCCCTGTAGCAGGGAGAAATCCTTGCTACAAAACTGGCGACCATACTAGGTCGATCCCATAGGATCCCTGGTTCAAAATTTTTATTTTCAAGTTTTTAAAATTTTTGCCCTAGTTTTTTAGAAATTTCATGTTAAATCTATCTTAAATACTGTTTATTTCCTATTTTAGTTACTTCCAAAGCCTCTGCTAGGTAGAACCGAGTCATGTTGACCCTAGTACCAGTTACTGTCGGCCAAATCTGACTCTGTCTCACCAAAAAACCCCATTCCAGAGCAGGGCGCTCATATCGGGGAAAAAGGTGAGACTGGGGTGCACTTAATGGGTAAAAAGGTGCACCCAAGGCACACTTAATCCCCCAATAAGTGTAACTTCAGTCCAGAAACTCAGGTTGCAGCTGTTTCTACATTCTGTGCAACCCCCTCGCTCATTTCTGAAAAAATCTCGTGGCTCCCTCGCTAGATTTGGTCAGAAATGTGCGGCCTATCAAACAGAACTTTAATTTAAGATTAATAGACATTAATTTTTAGTTTTAGAGGACTTTTAGTGCAGAACAACCACCTCTGTCCACCATTGCAGGTCATTTTTAGTTTCTGTTTCTATTTTCTGTAAATTATGTCATGAACAATGTGTAAATGTTAAGTAAACCATTATGGCTTAATAAAATGAACCTAGTCTAACTAAAAGCAACCTAAAAGTAACCATATTGCTTCCCCCTTCCTCCTCTACCCATTCATTACCCTCTGGGGTATTATGGGATACGATGAAGGGAAAGCTCGTATAGCTCTAGGCACTCCATGATATTGTTCCAAACCACTAAAATCGGGTGACCTGGAAGGTAGAGGGGGTAAAGAAGGAGGGCTTCTCACAGCGCTAAGAGTCCTCCCTATTGACCAAGCTAGCATATGAGAGGTGACCTGAGGATCTATGAATGGGCTTAGTCCCATTGTGTTGAGAGCCCAACACCTTCTGTTGGTTGAAGAGGAATATCACTATGAGGTAGACATCTAGTTAGGCCAGCAAACATTCAGGGTTAATCACTGTACTTTTTTACAATTTCTGTTTATGCTTGCATACACAAACACAATGATATGAACTCTACCATGATGAATTCATAAACCATATTACAGCAACCAAATACCAAAAAAACAAGCAAACACCTACACCATACCAAATAATTAACCCAACTCAATTCATGATGCTGCGTAAGCCTTAAAATTTACTAATTTACACTAAGTCAAAACAACTCTACAGTCTTTGAGGACATCAGTCCCTGACTACCTCAACTGTGGGAAGCACTTGGAATTTTCCCAGAAACTCATTGTGAGGAGTACCATAGGAACCCCAAAGTAGCTGGCCGTTGAGAGGAATTGCCAAGTGAAACGGGAAATGACCCTTTTCGATTGAGTAGAGACACCTATGAGGAACAAGCTAAGCATTGTATTCTAGCAGTATTGGTGGCCTAGTGACCACCTTTTAGCCAATAGGAATCCACTGAAACCGGGGTTCAAATATCATTCCCACCAAGTTTCGGACATAAATCTAACACAATTGATCCTCCATGATCTTCCTCATTCCTGAGAGGTGAACCACCACCATTTGGAACACTCAATCAACACCATCAAAGCCACTCTCAGTGATCTCCCACACCATCAGAGGGCCACATAGCTTCTGATTCTGATTCAGACCCATATCAGTCTGAACTAGACCTCCATACCGCACCATCAAGCCCCTTGGCTAGTGCAAATCCAAATCCATTTTCCGGCCTAACCTTAGCAAGTGGACCCATGTCCACATCACAACCTATCACCCACAACCTGGTAAGTGGCTGAAGCATATTCATGCAGACTATCATCAGTCAGCTGCCACCACCTATAGTGACCAGCCAAGCTGGCCCACTTACAACACATGGGGGCAGTGGCCCCTCCACACACACTGTCGCTCCTGCCACATAGGGGGGCAGTGCACCATCCACTTACATTTCCCCTACTATCATACATGAGGGTAGTGTCCCTGCCACTTATACTATCCCACCCACAATGCTTGGGGGCATTGGCCCATCCGCAATGGTGCCACTGCAAGCACCCCCAACTGTGCAGATGCACTATGCACCTGCAAACCCACCACCATCACAGCCCCATCCCACATTAATTTGGGGTCAAATATGCCCTTCATGGCTCATCTCAACTTGCCTAACTTGGCTAGATTAACGAACGACCCCATTTGGCACCAAGCGTTTTGGCCACCTATGCCAACTAAGCCATCATCAGACATCCCCAAGTTTGAAGGAAAAGCTGGGGAATGTTCCCAAAACCACATAATGACATTCCATCTATGGTGCTCATCCAATAGCATCGTAGATGACTCTGTCAGGCTGAGGTTGTTCCAACGTACCCTTACAGGTGCCGTGACCAAATGGTACATTGAGCTGCCACAAGCCAAGTACCCCGACTTCAACTCCCTAGCCTTCATGTTCCTATAGTATTTCCAACTCCCTGTCAGATATGACAAGGGGGTGGAGATACTGCTATCCTACCTTCAAAGCACTGCCAGTCACATAACTGACCAAATCCACGAGTGGCGGTGACATCGTAGCTTATGCAAAATCCAACTAGACGACAAGATCTTCTTGGATTGGTTCCTTAAGACTTTGCTCCCACCCATCACAAAGGACATCGCATCCGACCATCCCTAATCTGAATATGAGGCCATACTGAAGGCCCAACAATTTGACGTCATCTATGCCCAGTCTGGATACCTGTATACTGTCATTCTAGACACTCCTCATCCGAGTACCTCCTACCGCGATGCACCGGGGGCATCCCATGCTGTGGACAACATCATAGGGTCAGTCTCCCAACAACCACAGCCTCGACCGACACCACCTATCATTACACCACAACCAAGTAACACTGTTAGTGTTTCTTACCAGAACCAAGCTCCAGACTATGCTAGAATGATGTCCCAGTCTGGAGCAACAACTTCTTATGCACAACCTACACCACCGCAGTAGGCTCAGGCCATGGCTTGGCCAACACAGTAGTATGTGGAGCAAATTCCCACATTTGTGGCACCACCACCCCCACAAATATACTATGCACCACCAGTACAACCTGTACAAGCCCCCGCCCCTGCTCCACCCGCTCCATTGGGACAAGTGTTTGCACAACAAAATCATCCCAACCAACCTACCCCCAACAATCAACAAGGGCAAGCTAGAAACAAATGGCCCTACAACCAAGCCAATAACCAACCATAGGGAGGTGGTCAACAACCAAACCCTCCCAACAATGTTGCGGCAAACCGGCCAGCCCAAACCCCCCCCATGACAAAATCCACCAAGACGCAACGCCTTGTTGCGCACAAACCAACCATGTACACTCTGTGATGTCTATGAGCATTACATGTTTGAGTGTCCCCTCATGGTTAGCGCTAAGCAAGCCATTCAAAATGAGGCCCAACACGCTGCCAATGCTGCCAATCAAGCCCAACCCAACCAGGCACCACAAGGACCTCCCTCCATGGTGCTTCAAAACCCACTACCAGTCCAAGGATTGGTGGCAACCACACCCCCTCCCCAAGCCAATTCCAATGCTTCGGGGGCACCTCCCACAACCAAAATAGGTGTTCATCACCTGCTAGCCATGACGACGGAGGAGGTCAACTTGCAAACCAAACGGAATCAGTACGGTACCACCACCGAACGTGCTGAATCATTAGCAGCATCCACGTCTAAGACAGTCAACCTGCCTCTTCAGTTACCCTCGTTCCCACACCCCCCCATATACAGAGCTGCCAATAATGCCACAACTAAAGCTGCAGTCAGCTATAGCATTATGGATGATTTGGCCCAAACGCCAACTTCCATGTCCACTCTTGATTTACTTAAAACATGCCCAATGTAGTGGAAATCCTTACTAGCCGCTCTAGAGGTAGTAGACCCCTCCGAATCCAAACTAATCACCTTTGACACGGAGAATAGGGAACCGTGCATGCCCTCGACCATCGCCTTCCAAATCCTGGTGTCCATCCAGAATTTGGTTGTGCATCGGTGCATAGTGGATGAGGGGGCATCCACGTGCATTATGTCTACCTTGGTTTGGCAGAAACTTGGATCACCAATTCTGTAACAGTTCTCCATGACTCTGTGGAATTATGATGGAAATCCCACTAAATCCTAAGGAATCCTCCCTCATGTCCCCATACTGTTAGCCAAGAAGACAGTCCTGATTGACATCGAAGTCATCAACGCTCAACTGGACTACAACCTCCTCCTCGGGAGGAGTTACATGTATGCCATGCGAGTAGTCACATCAACTATCTTCCACCTCATGATGTTCCCCCATGAAGGAAAGATTGTGACGGTTGACCAACTCACTTACCATGATCTGCAAGGGTTAACAGTGCCTTCCAACGTTATCCCTACCATCACCACCATTGAGCCACAAGTGGCGATCACGCACGCTAACGTCATCCCTGCAACCAACACTGTGGTTGAAAACAAATCAACCTCCCCACCATTGAATGTGGGCCCTGGGTTGTTTACCGATCCCACCATGACGGCTCCTTTCCCGTTGGTGTCACCACCACCAACAAAAAATCAAACTATGGACTTGTGCATGGTCTCATCTAGCACCGCTGCACCCAAACAACAACCGCAGCCACAACCGCATCCCCAACCAAAACCACAACATTGTCCCCAGCCTCAACACCAACATCAGCCGCAATGTCACCCGCAACAGCAGTAGTACATGTAGCTGCAACCACAACCTCACCCCCACATGTAACCAGTAGGGAGTTATCTAGGCTCATCTCCAGTCCATACAATTCCATTTCTCTTTCCCCCACCTGGTGTCATGAGCAAGCCAGTCATGGCCACCTTAATCTTTCCTAACTTTATGTTGGGAATCCCGATGTGGTATCTTGATCCACCATGATCTGCAAGGGTTAATAGTGCCTGCCAACGTTATCCCTACCATCACCACCATTGAGCCGCAAGTGGCGACCACACACGCTAACGTCATCCCTGCAACCAACACTATGGTTGAAAACAAATCAGCCTCCCCATCATTGAATGTTGGCCCTGGGTTATTTACTGATCCCACCATGACGGCTCCTTTCCCGTTGGTGTCACCACCACCAACAAAAAAGAAAACTGCGGACTTGTGCATGGTCTCATCTAGCACTGCTGCACCCAAATAGCAACCGCAGTCGTAGCTGCAGCCCCAACCACAACCACAACATTGTCCATAGCCACAACACCAACATTAGCCGTAATGTCACCTACAGTAGCAGTAGTATGTGCAACCGCAACCACAAGATCACCCCAACATGCAACCAGCAGGGAGTTATCTGGGCTCATCTCTAGTCCATACGATTCCATTTCTCTTTCCCCAACCTGATGTCATGAGCAAGCCGGTCATGGCCACCTTAAGCTTGCCTAACTTTATGTTGGGCATCTCGGTGTGGTATCTTGATCCACCAGCTGAACCAGCAATTCCCCAGGTTGTTTTAACCCCAGTGCAACCTATCATGGTTGAGTCTCACCCTCCACCTGGTCTACATAAGCCAACCGCTGCACCTACACCCGCACTGCCCCAACCCAAAAGGTCTAGGGGAAAGAACACCAAAGCCACCGCAGAACCATGAAAATTCCCACCTTGTGCCGTTTGCAAACAACAGGGCCTTCCAACTCAGAATTTCCCTGAAATCCCAGTGATCTGTGCGCATCTGGATTCCATGGATACAAACAAAAACATCCCCGTGGTTGAACTCCAAACTGTGCCAGTAGTAAGGAACAAGGAATTGAGGAAAAATCATGCTTGCACCCTTTGTGGCTTGTATGGACATTACTCCCACCATTTCCAAGACTTAACTGAGTTTTGAATGGCTCTCGCTGACCTCTGTCACTATTGCCTTGAGTCTGAGATCACCTTGATCGAAGAAGTCCACCCACCACTGCCTTCTTTAGACACCATGTCCATTTACATGATGTCTAGTTCTACAGACCCTCTTGTCACCACCATCACTGACGGTCCATCAGACCTATCTCTTTCGTTGTTTCCCCAGCCACCACTGCAACCTTAGTTGGAACCTCAACCTCATTTACCAGGGAAATAGTGAGGTTCATTCTCGATCAACATGATCCTTTTCCTTTTCCTACCATCTGAGATCATGAGTAAGTCTGTCTTGGAAACCCACAATCGATAGGAGTTCACATTGGGAGATCCTGTGTGGTACCTTCAACCACCTACCGTACCTCTGAGGCCCCAGGATGTGTTGAATCATGTCCAGCCAATTGAGATGATGTTGCGCCTACCTCCAGATCCATCAAAGACTCCTCTTATCTCCAGGCCTACCCCTCTTTCTCCAACAAAGACTAGGGGAAAGGCCACAAAAACCATAACCAATACCATTTACATGATCTCTAGTACCAGTTTCCATTCCATCTCATCGACTGTGGAAGATCCACTTGTCTATCCTAGTACCACTTATGTGATGACAGAGAGATCTGTAAGACCTCCTTCGGTTTTACCCCATTCCCTTTAAACCATAGTGTGGAATCGATTCATCCCATAAAAGACTAGATTCAATCACCTTTCCGTGCCAATAACCTTCGTCTCAGCAAGAGGGCATACCTCTTTGCTGACTCAGATGACTGACTCTTGAAGAAGCCACGCAACGGGCTCCACCTCAAGAGAGTGTATGCCTGATGAGTCCCTTATAGTGTAGTTTTTTCCCTTTCTTATTTTTCAACATTTTTTAGCACAAGTCAAGGGCAGCACCATCAGTTGCTAATCCAAATTCACCTGGAACAGGTTCGAGACACCTCTCACACCTCTAGGCTCAAATTTACATTTCCTTATGAGACCATCGTCTCATGTTTAATAAATCAATTTTGGGACTATTTCCCACAAGTGACCTCGATTTACAAGCCATGACTTGGCGATGCGAGTGTCTACGGAACAGTACTTGCATCACACTTCCCAATCGCAAATCATGCGAGTTTTCGGGCCGCCACCCATTAAGGATTGTAATTTTAGCTTTTATTTTGCATTTTTTACACATAGTTGTCTTTTCTATTCACAGCACCTGATGAGGACATCTGGACCATCATCCACAAAACAATTTATTTTTCTTACACATATTTGGCATATAAATGCCTCCGGACTTGTACTCACATTGCATGTGGTCAAAGTCATCCACCAAAACACATACACACGCTCTCCTGACCTCTATGCGAGAGCCACCTCGGTTTGCACGCCTCTACCGCACCGACTCGCTGGCCTCTGTCGTGATCTATCTCACACATGTATTGGTATGTTTGAGAGCCTTCTGCTCTGTCCATATTGCATGGATAACCTTAGGACCTTTGTTCACCATCCTGACATGGGGCACTGCTCGTGCCACCGCAGTCAGTTGACCACATTGGAGTTTTGTTTAAGCTCTTTTCTGACTCCTTAAAACAATGAAAAGATTGCCAAGCATAGCTACTTCCTTTCTCGCTTGCTAAAGTATAGGAAAGAATGTCTACATCGTCTCATTTATCTCCTTTTGTGGACCATGTAGACCATCTCATGAAAAGGACATCCTTGGCACACTCAAGCTAAGACCGTACCCCTCTACACACTTTTATGCTTTCTTGGGAAGAGGGGCTGCACTTCATGAAAAATATCACCACGAGTTGTCGTTAAGCTCTTTTCCAGCCTTCTCAACAAGAAAATATTGCCGAGCAAACTTGGTTTCGTTCATGCTTGTAAAAGAATTTGAATGACCGTCCAGTTAGTACAAGTTTAACCTTTTTCAGCTTGAGTGGACTACTAACGGTAAAGAAGTCTCTCATCCCCTCTAGGATGGACGAGCTCTCCTATGTATACTTTTATCCTTTTTCAGGAACAGGAGACTATGAATGAAAAATAGCCCCCACTAGAGTCTTCTTCATGCTTTCAAACTCTCTAAAATTGAAAGCACCATCGAGCATTTACCTTCTCGGGCTCGCCAAAAATCCACGAGATCGTACCGCAATGGTGTCCCTAGATACCACTCCATAGAAAAAAGTTTGGCAGCATCCCCACATTGGGTCACCTTTGTTTAAAGTACTCTGCAATGTGTCTTCCTTGGATCCCATTGGTATCAAAAGTTTCCATCTCCTCCAAGTATTTCTCATCTGCAACGACATTCCTAATATTACAGCTATGATCCCAATCCCTTGAGTCAGTTTCATTTGCTGCCTGGTCTGCCCTACCATCATACTCTGAACAAAGGAATTTTGAGTCTCCCACTCCCCCCCTGCCCCTGTTTAGTTTTTTCCCTTCACTCCCCTCTCCCCCCCAATTCAGTGAGTTAGTCTGCAGATTGCTTCACACCTTTCGGTTTTCTCCTTCACGCTCCTGGTCAAGGAAACATCATTGCCTTAACTAGGGGCAGGTCTCCCTTTGTCGACGCCAAAACACATATTCCAGAGGATAGACCTAGAGGCCCCTATACCTTGGTTTCATTAGCATCATTGATAAGTTCCTTGGACGACTTGAGAGGAGTCATTAGTGCCTCTTGGGATGGTTGTTTCTCATGTGCTTGACTTCAACTCCATCATCGCACCGTTGAGATTCGTGCAGGGTTTGTTCCAAACAGTACTTGGTCGAAGACCCCGGATGTCACCCGACTCTAACACATTGGTGAGTCCACTTGAGGGACCTAAATAGGTTATGTCCCTTGTGATTTTCAGGTTGCATTGGAGACAATGATCTAAAGCCCCAACAGTGCTTCCAACTACCTTTATGATTGATATAGCATACTTGTACCACAGAGACTCTGACTCTCAATCAACGAGTCCACACAACTATGAACCAGATCCAACAGATTGTCAGTCATGAAGATATAGCATTCCATGAGAATGCCATGGGTCCAATGTACCATATCAGTATTGTATTTAGCCTCACATGGAAGCAACCATTGTTGTAACATCAGTTGTATATGATCGGCTCTTGTATTTTAGAGCATAGATCAAATTATTCTTTTGACATTGTCATGAGCATGGGGATGCTTGCCTCATCCATATACATGTCACACATTTATTGTATCTCACCCATTGATGGGAACCAAATTAATACAAAAACCAAAATCCACCATGCCCCAACCCCGGAAGCACCACCTCTACACAGTAAATCCTATGATGTCCATCAACCATATGTTGAGCTCCTACCCTCACACATCAGGAGGCAATATGTTAACCCAAAAATCCTCCACATAGCTCTCTATGGCCTACACCACCCAAGGACACCATCTCACAACCCCCATATCACTCCATAAGACCTTCTATTAGACCCCCACACCTCCAAAAGAGCCCAAGGATGAATAAAAGGGCTAAAAACACCAAAAAAGAGCCCAAAATAGCCCCCTAGGAGCTAAAGCCCTCAAAAAGTGGCTAAAACCCTAAAAGGGGCTAAAGTTAGGGCGGAAGGGGCTAAAGGCCCAAAAAAAGGGCGAAATCCCTAACCAAGGGCTTAAAAACATAAAACCCCTTGGAAAAGCTATAAAAGGAGGGTGGGGGGTCACTTTCAAAACACTTCTCCCATTTTCTATTGTTATGCTACCCGTGGATGCTTTGAGACCTTTGTCTCTCAAACCACCCACACTCCCTCTCCTCCATTTGCATTCCCATTGAGCCATTGCTCCCAAACCAAGAGAGGTGCTCCCATGAGCTAGGGCATGGTGGCCCATTCCCACTAGAGAAGGTATATTTGTGATTTTATGTTTATTTATTTTCTTCTTAATATGCTTTGCTTTCTAACCCTAGCCTCCACTTGCAGGTTTTGTCATTAACATTGTTTTACAGGTTTTCCATTGTAGCTTAGGTTTATCTGCAAGTTTTAAGGAGGCAGAACCCTAACCCATTTTCTGCAGAGGGGTTCACTGTAGCTTCGTTTTCTTCTTTCTGCCATTGAATTTAGTTTACTATTCTTGCCATTTGCTTTTTCTTCTTGTTTAGATTATCTTAGCTTAGTTTACTGTTCTGCTTCTGTTATTTCCATTTCATTTTCTGCATTTCACCATTAGCAAGAACCTACCCTTGTGCCCTATAGGCATAAGGGAGCCATTCCTGCCCCTGTAGTAGGGAGAAATCCTTGCTACATTAGGTATTCTTGGAATTAATGGTTTAATTTCATATGCAGAATTTGAAGTTGTTATGGAAAAGGACTTGAAGTTGGAAAATAATGAAACACCATTGTTTCAGAAATGAATAATAAGAGGTATTGAAGGAAGTGATTACAAAAGTAATGGAAAATATGTCATGAAAAAGAAAGAGGTAGTGTTGTCTCAAAGGGATGGTCAATACCTAGGAGAACTTGTTATTTCAAAGATAGAAAATGAAGAAAGATACTTTCTAATTTTAGGAAGTACGATGAAGAATTAAATTTGATAGAAGACTGGTTACTCAATCCAAGGGCTAATAAGGGGGACCATTTAATGGGTAGAAACATAGAAATTCCTAGTTGCAACAGTGGAGAGGAGAATATGGAAGGTCAAGACATAGAGTTGTATTGTAATAATATGATTTTATTGCAACAGTCAAGTGTACAACATTGCAAAGGAATGGAATACCTAAATAATTTTGCGGAGTATTGTCATGTCCCCGACCCTCCGACTGGGAAAGAGGACGCGACTAAACACCAACATTCGGGTAACTAGCCCCATAATTATATACATACATACATATACTTCTGAAGCATGTTACTTAAAACATAAAACATTTTATGAAGCATCATCATTCATATACACAACAGAAGCAAAGCATATCAATCGGCATTCATGCACATATAGATCAGCATTTAACATGTACAATCATCATTCATCAATGGTAATTATAATTATAGATACAAGTTAGGCAAGAATACTTATCTTATGAAGAACTTGTTCCACAACCAGCTACGTCGCTGCAACATTCCACCCAACCATAGGCCCACGTGCTCTTTAATCTCTTAGCAATGCTGCGACCCCTGAGCTGGGAATGATTCCCCAAGGAATAAGGAACTAACAGGCTTACACATAGCCAAGGATCACAACCCACAAGGGTACAGAATTCATCCAAGCCAACAAAGTTGGGTTTATTAGGCCATCGAGGATTTGGGAAACGCTAACGCTAAGTTGGTGCACTAACACTAGAACTAGCCTGGCTTCTAGAACGCCCACACACAACTAACACAAGGAAACCAGCCCTTTCTCTGTAACACAGTCCCTCAGACCCTGATCTCCCTTCCAGTGCTATTCAGGTGTTATGGAGAAGAAAACTAGCTCAACGGCTCTGTCTGTGGGGTTCTCAACCCACCAGGTTTATCAAGCATCTTAGGCCCTCATTCACCACTCCAATGCAGTCCGAGGACAAAAGCACTGCATGCAAGAACCCAAACAACTATTCAAGCGTTTACAGGGGAAAACACAGTCAATCCATCATATAGGAGTTCTCAGCAATCCTTTAAGTGATATCACCACAAACAGGGAAATTACAGTCACGCCATCATGGGGAAACAATAGTCAACACACACATATAAACCCACAACAAATCCCTAATACAATCGTTGTGAGACTTGCACAGACCAGAAAAATGGTAAGGGGATGGACTCCCAAACTATAGGCGATGGGGAAAAATCACTGGCAAACAAAATTGGGAAAGATATTACGACCGTGGCCCAGCAATGTTGGCTGGAATATTTCACCTCCTACAGATAGCAAGATGTTCCACTGGTCTGAATGGTTCAGATCCAGAACAAATAGAGGACAGAGGTTGAAGACTCTCCCTAGACACTGTAGATATCTGGAATACAAGGCTTTGATAGTTCACCTGTGTACTTGCAAAAAATCTCAACACGAAATGAATCAAAGAAACCAGAATATGATCTACTAATCTATGCTAGTGACTAAGGAATCTAGCAACATATATATGTGAAATCACAACAACAACATCATATGTGGGACAGAAATCAACTTGCATTAGAAATATGAAGAAGTTTACAACCAAGCCTTAGTGTTGACATGAATCTCTATGAAACCAGCTCTTCATCCCCAAAAGCTCTGACTCTAGCTCTATATGCTCTCTCCAAATGATCTTGGGCCAAAAATCAATCCAACAGGATAACAATAACTTCAAATGTTCTCTCCTCAACCATGTCTATGATCTCTTATTTATAGGGCTTTAATGGATAGAGATGGTTGAGAAATTAGTGGGTGAGGTGGCCTTGAATATCCTAGGATGAGGGATCTCGAGCTCAACCAACCCAACCATAGGCCCGCATGCTATTTAATCTCTCAACAATTCTACCACTCCCTAGCTGGGCATGATTCCCCAAGGAATAAGGAACTAACAGGCTTACACATAGCCAAGGATCAAAACCCATAAGGGTACACAGTTCAGCCAAGCCAACACAGTTGGGTTTATCAAATGAACAATGGATCAGCCAAGCCAACAAATTTGGGTTTATCAGGCCATCTAGGAGCTGGGAAAGGCTAATGCTAAGCTGGTGCACCAACACCAGAACCAGCCTGGCTTCTAGAACACCCTCACACACCCAACACAAGGAAATCAACCCTTTCTCTGCAACACAGTCCCTCAGACCCTGATCTCCCTCCCAGTGCTATTCAGGGGTTATGGAGAAGAAAAATAGCTCAATGGCTCTATCTGTGTGGTTCTCAACCCACTAGGTTTATCAAGCATCTCAGGCCATCATTAACCACTCCAATGCAGTCCGAGGAAAAAGCCACTGCATGCAAGTAGCCAAACAACTATTCAAGCGTTTACAGGGGAAAACAAATTCAATCCATCATGTAGGAGTTCTCAACAATCCTCAAGCGATATCACCACAAATAGGGAAATTACAGTCAATCCATTATGGGCAAACAACAGTCAACACACACATATAAACCCATAACAAACCCCCAATACAATCGCTGTGAGTCTTGCACAGACCAGAAAAATGGTAAGGGGACGGACTCCCAAACTATACGTGATGGGGAAAAATCATTGGCAAACAGAATTGGGAAATAAAATACGACCACGGCCCAGAAATAGAGTAGCAATCTTTCAACATGATTTAGTGATGAAGGTTCAAACAAAATTCCCAGTCCAGTACTGTGTGGAGGCAATTGGTTCTTTGTTTGAATGGAAGAAAACACAACACACAGATCGACAATCCCCTGAGAGTAGTAAGGCGAACCCCAAACAAAGGAATGCTTCTTCCTTTAACTTAGTCCCTGTGAGGTGAATGAACAACCACCATTCGGATAATGGACAGACCATCCAAAATCCAGAAGGTGGTCGTGGAGAGAGTGTAGGCACGTGGGGAGAATGGCCAACATTCCTAGTGGTCTTGATGTCACCGAATAGATGCCCCACTAACCAATAGAAAAATGAAGGTGGTGGTTTGATGAGACAAGGGAGGGTGAGTGAAGAGGGTGGTGACACATGGATTTTCCCCCTCCATGGCTCAGGATTTAGCTTTCCCCCTCCTTACCCTTAGGAAATCATGCCCCTTCTCAATTTAGTTGCAGTGAACATAGATGGATGGGTTATTTAATTAAAATGCGTGTTTACATGATGCCACATTTAATATATGCCATATGTCCTGATATACCATTTGGTGACCATTTCAATCAAACACATAACATAACCAAATCATGGTGGGGCCTTGGCCTTTAGCTCCACACCAAGATCATATACAAAATATGTATCATATATACTAATGCAAGTGGGGTCAAAACCGGGGATGTTACAAGTATCTTGGAATACTTGATAGTTGTTGGAGGAGCTAGTCGGTGAGCCGACTAGTCGAATATCCAACTAATTAGAGATTAGGTTGATCGAACCAACAGGTAGTTATATGTAACTATTTGTAAATCATATATATTAGGATGTTGAGCCATATGAGAACTTGGTTAAGTTCTATGTTGGTATGGACCCTCCTGAAATAATATAATATGTTATTCTACATCTATGTTTGTGTCTCTTGTCTTTTATGTCTGTATGATTCAATGTGTAGTATTGATAACCCTCTGTGATCTATGAGATTACAACATTGGTTCCATTGCCGGTAGTACATATCTGAGATGACCATAAGCAGATGATATCATAACAGGAGATTAAGAACTAGTGGGAGCATAATATAGAAAATTATTTGCAAAATTACACGAGGAGAAAGATATTAACCATTGCTCAGGCGAAGGACAAATTATTCACTGAAACTCATGGGAAGTTTGTAGAATTGGTACCCCATGTTTTGAAAAAAATTCTGGATGAAAAAGCCAGAAGCAACTAAAGACCAAGAGCTACTAGAGAAACTGATTCAAGGGGAAAGAACAAACCTGTCGGAGTGGTTTGAAAATATCACCGACGAATTCCACAAGGAGCAAGCCATAGAAAAAAGAACTTCGGTAGAAACCATTCAGAAAAAATTCTATACAGACCTTACCAAGTAGTTCCTATGCTCCCTACTAACCCTACTGTTCAAATTCCTGATAGAAAAAGGAGTGGGTCATATTGTAGAACCTCGTTCGTCACTACACGAACCGCCACCAAATTCTAATTGGGCGAAGAAACAGAAAAGTGGGAAACATTCATTACCGAAAGGGAGTGGTAATATTTCATATGCAAGTAAATAGAGCTATCCAATATTTCTAAAGCGTCGGGTAGGCTATGGGTGTGTATCTGTTCATATGTCGGGGTAACGTGAAGAGGAATATAGTTGACTAGAAGGAGATACCACCACCAGCAATGAAAAGTCAACATAAAAAGGAAATCGAACGAACAGTGACACACAAAGGTACGACATATTTACAGAAAACGGAGAGAGAGCAGAGTCTAAAAAGAAGGGAAGAAAGAAGAGAAAGGGCTATAGCACTGAAAAGAGGAATGAATACTAGGGTGACAAACCAAGAAAGAAATCCGCCAGAGTCAGGTCATGCCTGACAGGAAGAAGGCGTGGATGAAGAAGCATCACCCATGGAAGAAGATTTGTGGATATAGCAGCGTGAAGCTTGCCAAATAGAATTTCCCCAGGAGATAATACCTCTATCTCCAATGAATCCAAGTACCAAGATGCAGGCCATTATCGAAGAAGACCTAAGACTAAGAGTTGGTGATTTTGGTATATGGAGCCAACTAGACGATGAGGTAAATGATGATAATCATCTAGTGATCTATAGAATGGAGGAAGGAAACTGGGTCATGCTTCAGGCGTACCCCTCCAACGAAGTATCCACTTAATTTACCCAACACATGAAGGAGTACCCCCCCTTCCAAATACAGCTTTAGAAAATATAGAATAGTCTGACTTGTAGAAAAATAATTGCAGTTGGACATCAACAGGAGAAGTCGACCTGAACATACTGCTTTTTGGAGAAGAAACAACAAACAAAATGACCAAAGGGAACGAAAGTTCCATCGACAACAGTTCTGCACAGCAAAACAAGAAAAACATCCCATTACCCCTACCCCCACCCCCACCCCTACCACCTCCTAGAGGAGATAGCGGCAACAATTCTGACATGGGTCACAGATCAGCACATATCCCTCTATACGAGGGTGATGAAGATCCTAGATGACATTGGTTCATCTATGAGTCGACATGGGAGGAAAATCAGGCTACAGTTGAAGATCGACAGATGGCACAATTCGTCGATGCCTTGAGGAAGAGAGCACTAGCATGGTAGATGACCTTTATTGAGAGAACCCCTCAAGCATCTAAAGCAAAAATTAAAGCACAATTCATGTCTTTCTTTAAAACTCCAGATGCAAAACATCTGGAAGCTAAAAACTTGAAAACAACATCGCAAAAGCCAGCAGAGTCTGTTCGAGAGTATGACAAACGATGGAAAGACCTCCTCCGCCAACTGGATTATGTAATTAATGAAGAACTATTAATTCAGTGGTTTCTTGTAGGTCTATCACAGAAAATTCAGCAGCACATAAGCTTGGAGACGTTTAAAACGTACGAAGATGTGCTTACTAAGGATCTGTAAGTGGAGATGGACAAATATTTCCCAGCATATCCCATGGATACTAGACTAGAAGAACAGTTAGAAATCATGCAGAAATCATTGAAAGAGATGAACCTTAGGAATCAGGATGTCTGGTGCACAAAATTCGCAATGGCTAGACATGCCAAAGATAACTGTCGACAAGACATAAGTCAACATGACATTTGATTTGTTCAGACAGAGTGCTTCTGTGACATCTTGCAAGAACATGGAGAACACACAACGAAATATTTCCCGTATAACATGAAAAATGACACAGAATCTTGGTGTGCCATCTATGAAGTAAAAAGTCATGCCATGGCCAACTGCCACTTAAACTTAAAGAATTGACAAAACTACCAAGCAGTCTACCAGAAAAATGTGGTTACATAGAACAATGATAACAACCAATGAGGCAATGATCATAATGAACAGAATAATCAAAGATATGAAGGCCATCAACATGAGCACTGGTTCGACAACCGTCATGGAGGATATGGAGGTCGAGGTTGATTCTCTGGGAATCATGAAAATTTCCCATGTTGGCCCATCTAGTGTTTCACATGCTATAAAGAAGGTCATCGATATGCAGACTACCCATACAAGGACAAAACCGATTTAAAAGTTTGTACTAGCTGTGGAGTTTGGGATCACTCGTTAGAGGATTTCCCTTCTATGCTTGATAAAATCAATAAAAATAAAAATGTTAATGTCTTGTCGTGTGTTCAAAAATAGGATGTAATCAATACGAAGAATCTGCATATAGTAACCCAACAAGGGACAAAAATTGGGAGTGATAATCCACGCTTAAGCAAAATAAAAGAAAAGAACGATTATCCTAACCTAGTTAAACAAAAAAAATTGTATAAAGACTCAATGAATATATTTAAAGAATTTGCTAGACAAAAAGAAGATGATGATAGTTGACAAAGCACAGTTAAAAATTAATACGTTTAGTACAAGAGGATAAAGCGGTATCTCAATTTATTGATTTATTGTATAATATGAAACACAACAATAATACAGAAAAACACACAAAAAACGTATGCAGTCTAAACTAGAAGGACAAAAGTGATTCCAACCCACTTGTCAACCTAGAAATCGAAGGATACCATGTCCGACAAGTTGTACTCGACTTTGACTCACAAGTAAACATTATGACTCATAACACTTGGGAACAATTGGGTAGACCTTGACTATATGAGTGAGGAATATACCTCAAATTAGCCGACCAAAGTCTGATTGAACCTATTGGAGTTTGGAGAAATGTCGATACGACAATAAAAGGAATATTGACCAAAGTCGACTTTGAAATTATTAACCCTAAGGAAGGATCCAATTCCTTCCCATCTTTAGTAGGTTGAACTTGGGGAAGAAAAATGAAAGCATCAATATCTTTAGATAAATAAAGGATCAAACTAAAAGGGAATGGACATAAATTCATAGGACCTATCCATCCATCCCAAGGAGAACCTTGGATAGAACCTATTGATGAAGAAGTCGACATCCGACAATTATATAAAATACAAAATACTGAAGACTACACAGAACCCAATGTCTATGGTTAACTTCACTTAGGAAATCAAGATTCAGTAGGATACAACTCAGACGCATATGATTGGGAAGTTGAAAACAACGAGACACAAGCAAGAGGTTGCTGGACCATTTAAATAGCACAGAAGAAACCAGTCCAACAATGTTTCTTAGTTTCCATCATCCCAAAAATATTTGAAAAGAAAAGCAGGGAATACCCTACCTTAAAACCAACAATGTAAGTATCAAAAAAATCCTAAGATACAAAGAGAGATAATCACCAATTATGCATATAGAACAACTATCTAAAAACATTGGTGAACATGGCCGACTACAAATCCTAGTTGAAACCTTCACAGGACAAGATGCTAGATGGTGGGATAACCATCAATCAAGATTGCAGACATGGAAAATAGCTTTGACTTACTTTGTAGAAAGGTTTGGAGGAAAAATACTACCCAAACAAGCACAAATACCTATGTTCGTCCAAGGACAAGACCCAGAAGAACACATAAGAATATGTGAAAAAGAGTGGAAAATACTTGGGTATAAAGACGAATGTACTTGGCCACACCTGTTTCCATCGACGCTATCTGAATTACCAAACAAATGGTACAAAATGGAAGAAGCACAGGGTGAAACATTTATATGGAATGAACTTAGAGAGAACTTCATCAAAGACTTCAGCTTTATACCACAAAACGAAAAGTTAGTCGAAACTACAAAACAAATCAAAGCATTTATAGAACCGACCGAGAACAACACTCTAACACAAAATCATGACCGATTGACAATAACATGTAATAACATACAAACCAAGACAATACCATAGTCAACAAGACTACAAATGGAAAAAAAAATCTGGAAGGGAAAATCTTTTGATGGAAATCATACCATTCAGAAACAACAAAACCAATTCACATAGTACTTAAAGTCGAGACAACCGACAAAGAAGATACTAATCGAATGATTGCAGTAGAATTTTCTGCTACATTTTCACAGTTTAAAGAAGGGACCCGACTGATCAATGACGCCAAAGCACAAGAATGGTTAGACGTCAAAGTAAGAACTAAATAATTTGACATATCAAATGATGATTGACCAAAAATGGAAAAAATTGGCCATTACTAAAGTGAGGAACAAACAACCAAAACAACAAACTTATTAAAAGAATTACAAGATGTATTCACTAGAGACTACAAAGATCTCAAAGGTCTAGTCCATGAAATGGGAAAAATGAAGATCGACATTAAACCTGATGTCCGACCTATAAAGAAGAGGCCATATAAATTAGCTCATAAATACAAAGAGATAGTCAAGAAAGAGATTGATAATATGCTTGCAGCAAGAATTATCTACCCTATTGACCAATCAAAATGGGAAAGTCCAATGGTTGTACAACCAAAGAAACACAACGCAAAAAAGCCAAGGATCTGTTTCAACGTCAGAGAATTAAAAAAGGTCACCTTAACATACCCATTCCCAACACCCTATGCAGATGAAATCCTAAATGAAGTCGCATGACATGAATGCTACTCATTTACAGATGGATTCTCAAGTTACAACCAAGTACCAATAGCCAAAGAAGACCAGAAAAAGACAACATTTGTATGTGAATTCAGATCATTTGCCTACAGATTTATGCCTTTTGGTCTAAAAAATGCACCTACAGTATTTTCGAGAATTGTGGTCAAAACATTTCAAGAATATATCTACAAAACAATGGCATTATATTTTGACGATTGGACAATATAGTCTATACTGAAAGATCACCAAAAATGGCTAAGGCTCATGTTGGAACGATGCCGACAAATCCAACTATCTCTGAATATAAGGAAATGCATATTCTTAACTCCTATAGGGATACTATTAGGAAACATTGTATGCAAAGAAGGCATCAAGGTCGACTTTGCAAAAATAAAAATTATCCTCGACTTAAAACCACCAGTGAACCTAAAACAAGTAAGGGTACTACTTGGTCATATAGGATATTACAGGAAATTTATAAGACACTATTTAGATATGACCTATCCATTGGAAGAATTATTAAGGGAAGATCGGGAGTTCGACTAAACAGATGAATGTAAGATATCATTTGAAACACTAAAAAGGAAGCTAGTAGAAGGACCCATTCTAAGGTTCCCGAATTGGTCAATCAAATTTCACGTACACATCGATGCATCAGGCCTAGTAATAGGAGTGATATTAACACAACTAAGGGACGATGGAATGGATTACCCCATAGTTTAAAACAATAGAAACTAAATAAGGCAGAAAGAAATTATTCGATAGTAGAGAGAGAAGCATTAGGAATGGTTTTTGCACTACAGAAGTATCGACATTACCTGCTAGCCAACCCTTTCATCTTTTATACCAACCACCAAGCACTAAAATACCTTGTAAACAAACCCTTTCACCATGGGAGACTTTGTCGATGGATACTACTATTCCAGGAATTCAAATTTGAAGTCATTGTTATACCCAAAAAAATTAAATGTCGGACCCAACCACTTGTCACGAATCAATATAGGAGAGGAGCTGACAGGAGTCAAAGATGACCTACCGGATGCACATTTATTTCGAATAGAAGCAGTTCCAGTAGAATTAGAGGAAATAGCTCAATTATTAGAAAATGGACAAGCACCAGAGGGCATGGGCACAAAAAAGAAACAAATCTTAGCTATGAAAGTTGCATTATATAGCCTCATAAATGGATTTTTATATAAAATGGGCCTAGATGACATCCTCAGAAGATGTGTATTAGAACACGAAAGAGATAATATCATGTATGAAGCACACTATGGACCAGCGGGAGGACATTTTCAAGTAGACACAACTGCCAATAAAATCCAATAGTCAGGGCTGTGGTGGTCGACATTATACAAAGATTGTAAAAAGTTTGTTAGCTAATGTGACAGATGTCAATGACTGGGTCGACCTCTGCCTAGTACATAAATTCCCTGGATATCAGTAAACCCAATTTTGACATTTGAAATTTGGGCCATCTACTTCATAGGACCATTCTCGATACCATCAAAATGAACAGGTCCAAGGTACATAATAACCACAATAGAATATGTAACCAAGTGGGCAGAAGAAGAACCAGTTGACACATGTTCTATTGAGATAGCTGCTAAATTTATCTATGAAAATATAATTACTAGATTTGGATGTCCAATAACCCTAATCAGTGACCAAGGTTCACACTTTCTTAACAAAGCCATCAAAGTACTAACATACCAGTTCAAAATTGACCACCGATGTAGTACAACTTATCACCCTCAGTCGAATGGAGCAATTGAAGCTTTCAACAAAACACTAACAAAGGGTCTAATAAAAATATGCAATACCGACAGAGATGATTGGGATGAAAATATACTTGCAGTGCTATGGGATTACAGAACAACATACAAGCGTTCGACTGACCAAAAACCATTTCGACTAGTCTATGGACAAGAAGCAGTTGTTCCACTACATTTTTGACAGCAAACAACGATCATAAAAGATATTTTACATGTCGATGTCGAAGAAGGCAGGAAGGGTCCACTAATGCAATTAAGCAAGCTAGAGGAACATCGACTGATTTCTCTACAACATAAAGAAATCCAAAAATAGTAGCAGTAGGCTTGGCATGATCGCAATATCAAAAACAAAAATCTGTCGGTAGGGGACCTTGCCTTACTATACAACATTCGAGTAAAAGGAAAATCCAAAAAGTTACATACAGAATGGATGGGACCTTACGTTGTCGAAGAGATTCATGCCAACAGATCAGTCAAACTAAGGATGCTACAAGGCATAATATTTCAGAAACTTATTAATGGTGCCCGACTAAAATGATACAAAAATTAAAACAAGTTCGAAAAAAAAAAGAAACATGCATATAATGACCATAACTGTAAAAAAAAAAAAACTATAAAAATCTAAAAAGCTTAAAAACAACAAAATAGAACCAACACCCATAACCCAAGATGACAAGAAATGTTGAAAGATATAATAACCAGTGCTTTGACAACCGAAATCAAACCCATCGAAATACCACCATTGACCATTTGCATGATAAACATCGACCGACGACCCCGAAGGTCAAATCATGGCTTCATGACTATGTTCAGAAGGAGCACCAAAATCAAATCACCATTAACGCAAACTCCAGAGACCGCGCTAGAGAATCACTTCCACTATTAATACATCCATCAATAGAAACATCACCCACTCCACCTATAAATATCGAACCAGAAAAAGATCATTTACCGTATTTTGAAGAGAGAGAGCAATTTAGTAGTCAGAAAATTGAGAACCGAGAACCTGTAAGAAAAGTCGACCAAGAGATTGATGAGATGGCACTGAAGAAAACTTGAGCTGTAGCTGCAAAAACAAAGGAACCACAATTAGTAGAAACCCCATTGATGAGAAGGTTAAGAAACATTAAGAACGCCAAGGTACAAGAAACCTCATGGGAGAAAACTTGGGCCGGAATCAAGGAATGGGCCTATGTTGACAAGAAACCAACACAAGCAGCAGAGAAGATAAACCACAGCTCCATTATGAACTACTTGAACACACCGTTCATGGCAAGTTTTGGAGGCATGAAAGAAACATCGGTAAAATTCATTATCAGCCGATACCACAATGGGAATTTTTACTTCGATAGACCAGTAGAAATCTCTGGCGAAGTCATATACAAACTGACTGGCCTTTCAAACCAAGGCAACCCAGTCCCTATCGGCATAAAAGGACTGGTAGAATGATTAACTGGAACACCATCTGGAAAAAAACTCAAAAGGGATAATGATCAGTTAGATACAAGCCCGGAAACCAAAAATCGTGGCCAAATTAATAGCAACAGGGCTCACCCTTACAGGTTGAGGGAGCGACATGAAGCCGGATATGTTAGAAGTGGTAGAAACAATAGCGAAAATAGGAAAAGTGTACAGATGGGATCAGTATGTCATCGAAATGCTAAAGAATATCTGTGAGAAATGCTAGGAGTTGGCCAGGATCATAAGGTTCCCATCTCTGATAATATGGATAGTGATGTACCACTTGTGCCCAATCGGGGACAAGCAGTTCCAAGAACCAAAAATATTCCACATGTGGAGGTTCAAACCATTCATGTAGAGTGGAACATTGAAAGAATTAGCAAATGGAAAAGTACTGTTGGAAAACTGGTTTCAAAACTTGAAAATCCAAACGACCAGATGGAGGGTGCCTCAGAACATCCAATGAAGTCTTCCAAAAACAGCACACATCCAACTAGAACTCAACCACACTGTAGTCTGGTATATGCAGGGATCAAAAGCAAAATAAAAAGCTCTCGACTATTACCCAACAGTCAAAGAGATCTTCCGCGAGTTAGCTCAACAATCTGACACAAAGTTATCAATACCAGCAAAGGCTAAGTAAGTAAACTTAGCAATTGAAGAACCATTGACTGATGAGGAGAAGGAAGAGGACTATGAACTTTGACTACACATCAGCACTTTCATGTCGGAGGAAACACAAGCAGAAGACACCAACAGACTACAATTAACAATCATACCACCAATGACCCAAAGGGGAAGTACACTGACAGAGCAGAGCAGCAGGTAACCAAACCAGCTGAGAAAAGTATCAGTCCAGTTCAACCATAGGTGGGAGGAGAAGGACTAGAGGAAGACATTGAATTTGAAAACCCAAAATACGCAATAACCAAAGACAAAATCAGAAAATTAGAAAGGGAAATAGCAGCCACAAGAAAAAAGGAAACTCAGGAAAAAAGGAAGGGGAAGCACAAGCTTATCCTCTCAGAATTAGAATATGAAGAATAACTAGTAGCTACAGCCATCAACATCATAGAAGACACTATATCAAACAAAGTTCCAGTCGATACATAGTTCAGATGCTTTGTCGAGTCAGGAGCACAACAAGGTCGACCGAAAAAGGTAAAAAGCAAAAACATGTCAACGACTGAAAATATTGTTGATTTAGTTTCTACACCTCCAACCCCATCTCCAACCCATATTACACAGGAAGACACCACACTGGTACCCACCATAATCCCAATCGACATTTTCAAAAATTCCATGCTATAAACCTTAAAAGAGAGGTTCGACCAAGATGGTGATTTCCAGGAATACATTGAAAAATTTCCTGAACTACTCACCTCTATCTAGAGGATCACCACCAAATTTCCACTGATTCAAGCTAGTGGATCAAGGCAGCTCTTCCCCCAACAACCTAGACAAATGCCCTAGAAACCAAGTGTTATCTACCCAAATGGCACTTCTCCATCCGAGTGCCGACATTCCCTATGTTGGCGCACAAAAGGACACTTACGGATTGAAGGTTGTCTAAAACACTATAGATGGGCATGTTATGAACTAAATTTATTATCCATCTAGCTTGCCATTTTTATGTTTGAATATGTCAAGTTCCCTACGTGCCTTTGCCTAAAAGAAACTCGCGTACATACGCAACTTTTCCTACAGCATGTCGTGTACTGTACGCGAGTATTTGTAATTGCAACCCATGTACAGATCTGTACGTGGGATTCCCTTAGAGAAACTCACGTGTCATACATGGGTTACCAGTATCAATACCCACGTACACCTTCCTTTGACATTAAAAATAATAAATCATGATTATTTGAGATTTGTTAAGCCCCGAACTATAACTATCTTAACTATCTCAACCTCCTCAACCCTCGAAACTGCCTTATTTCACTAAGTATAAATAAAGGACTTGGGGAGGGTATTAGGGAATAATACTTGGACATCAAATTTATGCTAGTGGTGTCTATTCAGAAGTCTTTGGAACAGCGGAACTTAGAATCCTTTGGTTGCAGAGGAGTCCTTGTCTCAGGCATTGGGTTGTAATCTTAACTCATTCACTATTGTTAATAAAGAGAATCCTTCTTCCACATGTGTTTTGAATGTCTTTCATGTATTATGGTTTGATGAATATTTATGATTAAGCACTCTATATATGATTTATCTAACCTGTTCTATATACATGTATAAGCTTGCACTTGGAGGATTTGCTCTTTACAGGTGAAGGAGAAGCATCTCTGAAGGCTTTGGAGGAGAAGCAGAGCAGAAGAGGACAAAGCTAGGATCAACCGTCGTGAATTGGGTGAGTCTTTTCTATCCTCTTGTTTTCTTTCTGTACTCTAAATTCAATTGCTTGCAAGTTTTATGAGTATGTTGGTAACTCCAGACCTTCAATTATAAGGTGTTTATTCCTGTACAACACCAATATCTGTGGGAATTATCAAGTTGACATTCTTGAGGAACTTCGACAAGACATCTCAAGTTTTCACAAGTCGAACTTCATCCTTTATCCCTATCAACATCCCACACCCTCCATTAGCTAATGAGCTAGCAAGAGATGTGGAAGAATAAAACCTGGAAGAAATCAACTGGGTGATCAAAAAACTATTCTCTAACGACCTAGATGATTCACCACGACAAGTTGAGGACCTGACACCAACTGACAATATCCCCTCTACACCAATTACACCTGACCATTCTCCATCTCCACCACCACTTCCCAATCCAGAACCTTTACCAAACCCTGAACCCTCTGTACCTGAACCCTATGTACCAAATCCCCTAGAGACACATCTAGCTGCAGAACCCACTCAAGAAATTCAACCAGAAGTCCCACCGACCATTGAAGATCAACAACTAGAAAACCCACCACAAGAAAATCAACCACAGGAGACTCTACCCCTTGCAAATGCATAGGAACAACAAGAAGAAGAAGAACATAAACATAAACAGAAAAGAGACAGAAAGAAGAAGGAACACCAAAAAAAATCACAGTCGACAATGGTCCATATTAGCCAACTTGGGTCGACCACTGTAGTCGTCCCAACAAAGCTAAAAGATGGAGAGTTGGGACAACTCTTAGAAACTCTTCCCAATGAAGAAAAAACAAGAAGCTAGTTCAGACGCAAGGAGCTTGGTGACATTGAGAATGAACAAGTTGAATTCCTGTTAAAATGTAGAAACTTAGCTCAATATATAATACGAGGGCTGATGTAAGTTAGAACCGACAAACCACTAGAAAAAGCATATCAACTATTTGAGAGTGTGGTGGCGACCCTACAAGTACACATGAAAAGTACAAAAGAAGAGCAAAAAGAAGAGGCATCCAGATTACTAATGTAATAGTACACAACATTCTCATAAGCTTACAAATTGCTACAAGACCACATGGAAGAATCTATCATTACAGAAGAAGTGCTCTGAGAATGGCTTGCTTATTACGGATAAGTATTTCAGCAGACCTGACAGACTCGAGAATAGAATCAAGCATTGGAAAAGAGAAAAAGCACTGAAGAATCACTAAGAAATACAATACAATATCAAATCGTATTGGAAACAACCAAACTGCAGAGACTGGAAAGACAAGCACACCAATGGGTGCAGCAAGCACTCCCAAGCTTGGAGAAACTAGATACCATCTGCTCGCAGATGAAAATACTACTAGAAACAATAGAATAAAATGACCAATTCATGGAACCTGACATGGAAAAAATATCATACCTTTCCATTCAAGAGAATATGCCGACCTTATCAAGCATCACAACATTGACCATCGACATCCAGAAAGTACTACAAAGTTGGACAGAGTTTCAACATCAACTAGCCGTTATAGTAGAAGCAATTGTTGAATTATGCATACAAAAGAGACCAACCATCCGACTGCATAGCCCATGAAAACAAACAATCAACTAACTATCTCTGACAGTAAAGTTTTTTGAGTACCTCCCCTGTTTCTTCGGGACGAAGAAATATTTTGTTCTTGGGGGAGATGTTGGAGGAGCTAGATGGTGATCCGACTAGTTGAATAGCCAACTAATTAGAGATTAGTTCGGCTGCTTAAATTTCGTGTTGGTTTATCGAACCGACAGGTAGTTATATGTAACTGTTTGAAAATCATATATATTAGGTTGTTGAGCCAGATGAGAACTTGGTTCAGTTCTGTGTTTGTATGGACCCTCTTGATATAATATAATTTGTTATTCTACATCTATGTTCTTGTCTCTTGTTTGTTATGTTTGTATGATTCAATGTGTAGTATTGGTATCCCTCTGTGATTTGTGAGATTACAACAATAACACAAGTCTGATTGTAGATGAGAGGAAAACTCCTGAAAATATAAGAATGCAACAACTAGTGGATAAAAACAAGGAGCTAAGGGACATACTGGATATTGATATAGAGAATATGAGAATGTTGATGGTGAAGATGTCTCAGAATAGACATGAAGGGAAAAGGAATATTTTCATCAGCAGAGCAAGAAAACAAAACAACAATAGGAGATACATGACAAAGAAAGATTGCAGAAGTAAGGATAGTGGGGCATTGCAACAAAAAATTTGGAAACTAGGGGAACTGAAGATGACAAAGACAAAAATAAATTCACAAGAACATAATGAAATGGATGACCAGCTAAAGAAATTTTATTGGGATCTAGGCATACTGAAGATGGAAGATTATGACCAGGAGGTCAGATTTCTTTATTCCTTGGGAGTATGATGCAGGAGAATCCTTCTCTCCATCCAAGTATAAAACCAATGTTTGGATTATTCCTAGAAGGGTTCTTCATTTTTTGAGTTGATAGTTCTTTGAATAAAATATTGTAAATAAATCTATTTTTTATGTGATTCTAGATGGATAATGAGTCATTTAGGTGAGTCACTAGGTAAATGAATGAGTCATAGAGTCAAAGTATGATTCATGTAACAAATCCCTCATTTAATGGCAGTGAGTCATATGATAGGACTAAGAGTTTTCCTTATTTAGAATTAGTTAGCATTTTGTTCAGGGTTTATTGGATCTGAACCAGGGTTGGTTTCAGAATCCTTGTGTATATATTCTGTAAGACTTCAAGGAAATAAAAGGGGTATCCAAATATTGTAAATATGGATAAGGCATGGCCAAATCAAGGAGAAATCATGCCGATGATAGTTCATTGTTTAATACAAGACCTAGGAGGATCAGAACATGGGTTCTAAGTTAAAATGTAAATGTACAAAGTTTCTTACGATTGAATGAAGAAATATAATTGTGAATTTCTCTGTGTAAATTATAGGAATTATGTTAAATGATCAATGTAAGGGAAATTCTCTTTGTATCATTCTATGCGAATGGATTTATATGTGATGTGAATGGACGCAATCTCTTTGTGAATCGCAGTTGAATGATTGCAACAATATAGTTATTTGTATCAAGAATGATATTGTTTGATCGATTCTCTGATTAATCGGCGTAGAATTACAGAGATCGTAATTAAGATTTGGATGATCCAGATTAAAGGAGAAATATGGATCAACGACAGGAAAAGATTCACAAAGTGAATGTGCACAGGAGATAAGAGATCTAAAAACAAAAATGAAGTTTTGCACTTGATCAAAGATCAACGGCTAGGAAAAATTCCACAAGAGATTGACGGTTCTTAGGAATTGCAAAAAGAGACTTGCGGGAGGAAAACTGCAGAATCCTAATTTTTGGAAAAGTGGGAAGGTGGATCTACAATTTGCAACCTGAAATTTGAATGTGAGAATGACCATTGTGTCCGCATGATTGTAGAAGTTAGTTTTTTGTAAAATTGAAAATTGCATACTCGCAACCCACAATCTGCAATTGCAGAAAGAATCTTGTGGAAAGGTTCTTACAGAAAAGGAAATTGCAAAAACTCAATTTGTGAAAGATTGAGTTGTAGAAAGATTGAGGTTATGGAAGAAAGTTTGCAGAAAGTTAGCTTGTAGAAAGATATCCTTCGTCACAAAAGTTGCGGAAACAGAGTTGTGCATTAGAGTGAAATAAATATTTAGTCGAGTTTCCATATTTATAGGTTTGCTAAATGTAGAGAAACCTATTCCTAGGAAAGAAGTTGGGATATGGTGTTTTGGGATTCCCTCCTCCATCACCATCCTCCAAGAAAAGGTGCCTTGAATATCCCAGTGGGCCTAAGATAATAAATCGATATGACCTCCATTTCCTGCCATCATCCATAAGTGCGATGGAGTGACCACCTTGTTTCCCTTTGGGGGAAAACAACCCCACATGATACAAAGGATGAGTACTAATATCTTTTCAACTGGATGAATTTTATATTTTAATTTTGCAATAGTGCTTAAAAGCACTTTTGTGTTTTTGGTGAGGAATTCATTTAGATGAAACATTTTTGTTTCAATGCCTTAGTGTCTAAAGACACTTTTGGTAAATACTACTTGTGTTCAAGGCCTAGAGGAAGACAATCCACGTGATAAGAATCACACAAACCAACACCGAGACACAATTTAAACATGGAGACATATTCCAACATAGAGGTGAACAATGGGAAAATCCTACATGTCACTAGCTAAGTTACAAGTCAGGGTTAAGCAGAAAGAAGGGAATTCAACGGATGCATGCAAAAAATGAAGATGGTTCCATGTCTAACAAACTATCCCTAGAGAGAAATGACCAAATCCATACTACAAGTAGGACATGGCCAATGCATATACAAAAGAATCTCTTCAACATAACAACTAGATCACTTATATGTTAGATTCTAGTAAAAACCAATAAAACATCACCAACATACAACCACTATTAACCAAGTCTCACTACCAAATAGGCAACATAACATAATCCAAAATACATATATCACCTGGGTCATCTATTTACATCCATGTTGAACAATATGAAAGGAACTGAAACACTTCTACTGCTGTACATCATGGGAACTATCATAAACTCTGCTCTAGTTCATGAAAAAGGATAACTCAGTCATTAAATATGGGGTCACGAGGATCGGTCATGGAATAGAATTAACCAACCAAAATGCTATGGATCCGCTGAATGAGAGTGATAATCAATTAGAAGCTCATGATATGCTAATATCAAAGTAAAGGTCTGGATCAAATACATACTCAAGACTGCTCAGAAACAATGGTATCCCAACTACTATGTATGTGAAAATAGGTCTCATACATAATCCTGAATTTTCCAATTATCTAGTTTACTGCAACCTCAAAATCTCCAAAATTTTGAATTGAACTTAAACCTTCTTCCACAGCCAAGGCGAAAATGTTTCAATGGCCATAATTTAGCAGCATTATTTGAACCTAGGCTTAACTCATATTTGAATCTAAGAGAATGGGAGTCATAAATGTGTTGAATTCCATCTTCACCTTCAAGAAAGGGAGGCCCTGTCATAGAAAGACAAAGGATTATTCTTGTCAATTTCCACCTCCACCTTAACTTGTGGGATTTTTAGTGATTTGGTAATGCAGAAAAAAACAATATTAATACTTTGAATTGCTACAACCAATGGATTCCAAACATGTTGCCTGGATTTTCTGTCTTGAGGCCAACACAGAGAGAGAAATACCACACAAGGAACTTAACATAGCCCGCGGTGTGTTTGAAATAGCTAACTCTTGCGGGAACAAAGGTCTCACTTCCTATATGGGTTTGCTCTCAACAAGTGAGTCTCACAATCTAA
>LPNX010596720.1:53628-93078 GCA_001517045.1 Pseudotsuga menziesii
AGATGTAATATAACTAATATGAAAAAAAACTAATTTATGATGCGAATTCCAATAACTAAAAACACACAGATTTAACAGCTGCTAACCTGTAGCTTTCCAGTATGAATTAAAACTAAAAAAGTCTATAATTTCATAACTAATTCTATCTAATCTATCATGTAGGAGCAAGTTTAAAGCTAATCATAAACTTAGTTTTCATTTAGAAGTTAAGCATGTGATAAATGGAATTGAAGACAAATCTTACAATCAAATTATCACATATTAAATAACTTAAAAAAATTCTGAAAATTGATAGAATACATTTATGAGAAATTGTAAGCACCTTTAGATATGAAAATCTAAATCTACTTTTCGTCAATAGATCAAATGATAAGTAATCATAATATTCCAGAATAAACTTTAAGAGATTATGATCCTAAGGAGAGTAATCATAACAAAAAAACTAAGTTCTGGCATTCACTTAATTTCATTGAAAGATAGGATAACCAAAATAAATAGTCAATTCTCATTGCCCTGTAAAATAATGTTTTACAAAGCTTACAAAATAGATATGTAAATACATCTGGACCATCATTCCTTCATAAAATTGTTGATATGCCAACTGTTCTCTGGGAGTGCTTCCATGCTGACTTCTTTGAAAGAAATTTTACAAAAAATATGTAGAGAATATAAAATTTATCCTCTAGTCTCTATAGACCCTCGTCCCTTCTCTCAGTCCTCCGAGTTTGAATTTATAGAAGTGAAGAGAAGTTGGAAGGATAGAATCCAACCCCCAAAACTTTGGTTCCTTCAACTGGATCCCAAACCGATTGCAACCAATTTCTGGAAAACACACCTCTGTTCGGGCACAAATTTCTCCAAATATGTAGAGATATTTTCAAAACTGTTTGTGGCTAGGGGTAAAGGATCCCATTTGGGAAGTGTTTTTTTGGCAGGTTTTCTAGATTCTTCTTGATTTTCCCACAATTCACTACAGAAAATCGTCTCTCCGACTAGTGCCGACTTTATCATTTCTAGAAAAATCTGGTTCAAACAGGACCAAAAATATCCCATCTAATTCACAATTTTCGAAAATAGACTTTGTTCAACTATAAATAGGACCATTTTTTAAGTGGGTTTTTAACCGTTTGAGCTAATTCTTCACGCTTTTCTCACAATAAACCACTCAAAATCATCTGTCTTTACTGGTGCACGATCCGTTTTTCAAATTTTATTCCTTCATGAGCATTTACAGATCCTGTTTAAGCTTTTGTTTGATGAATTATTTTTCATTAAATAAATATTACGCACCATTTCACCCGTGCATAAAAGACAAATCAATTAACCATGATTCAAATAAATGAAAAATCGCAAATACAATAAAAGACTTTTCAAATAATAAAAGATAAGAATTTTTCCTTTTTCGTAATATATGTCATGACCTTAAACCAACATATATCCATAAACATCCATCAATGATTAATGGATAAACACTTACATGGAGTTAAATAAATTTAAATAAGATGTGAAAATGATGAATGTAATAAGAAGAGATTAATTTTGAGAAGTCTCAAATCAAATTATTTTACTCAACTCAAATCCTTTTATCAAGTGGAATTTCTTTTAACAGATAACACCAAGGATTACTGGATTTGATGGAAAAGGTCCAATGTAAAATCCATTTGGATGTGTGAATGGTTACATTAAAATAAAATATCTTATGATAATTAATCATTTAGAAGGTATCGTGAATTTGTATCTATATTAACAATGAATAAGCCTTAATATACAATCAAAATGCTAAAATGAATGTGCACGAAAATGTAGCTGTTGGGGTTAATACACATATAAGACCTTCTTCATTTTATATGTTTAATAAGAAAGTTTCAATCTTCATGATCAAGATAAGATAAATTGTAAAGAAATTTTATATTTAAATATTAATAATGCATTTTTGAAAGAATAGAAACTCACCTTTATTAATGATATCTCAAAATATCATAAATTTATCAATTGGATAATTATGTGCTCATCACTAGACCTTGATGCATATTTTTTCATGTCTAAATGAATCATGTTAAAATTAAGCGTTTATCTAGATCTACAAAATTGTTTATTTATTCATTTATTCATTGTAGACTAAAAATGAGCTAAGTTGTCAAAAGAACATATTGATCAGATCAAGGTAAATCAAAGCTTATAATGATATCAAGAAATCTCAAACAAGGGCATGCAATCATTGAAGAGAAATCAAGAATCCAAGGTAGTCAAAGGATAAGGATCACTAAATCACCAAATCCCTAGTCATAGAGCAAGAAATACAACAAGTAGAAGATCAAAGAATGGAATCCATGGAATCACCTAACAAACTAAGTAAAATAGGATGAAGCAAAACTAAATTCTAAATATCTACAACATTTACATGGGGCCTATTACAGCTAATTTTACCACACATGGTAGATCACACATTTATGGCCTTTCCTGTCCCTCTGCAGACTCTTTGGACCCCATGGACTATTTTTGTACCTTTGATGTTTCCATGATAATCCCTAAAAACACATGTTATTTTCCCTACGCGAATTTTTAACCCTTTCTCGCGTATATACAAGGATATAACCCTTAAACCCACGTACATCGGGATGTGTGCAAAAGGCCAAAGATTTTTGAAGTTTTCCTTGATGTGGATCCGAGTCACTTGTCTCTTGGCCCTCCATATGCCTTGAGATTGATCAGATTTGACCTTCCATTACCCCATTGAAACACTATATAAGGAACCCTTTGGATACATTGAAAGGAGAGGAATTGAAGAGCAAGAAAACTATAGTCCATTGTTTCCATAGCTTATACTTGAGTCTGCATCCCTTTGTCCCTTGGATCACTTGGTGTTCTTCCCAAGCTTGCATTTTCTTATGAGCTTGCTATCGAGAGATGGAGGATTGAGGTGGTGGAGGCCCAGGTGGAGGACTCATTTTCTCCGGTTCATAGACGTGCCGATAGAGGTTGTCATTCTAGTAATCTCTGATTTATATTAATAGAAATATCTTTTCCTGTCCAATGATGTGCATTTAAATGAATATTGAATCCATGTATACTTTTAATTGCTTATACATTATTGATTATATATGTTAGAGTAGGTCTAACACCATCATATAGCACGCTTGTCTTGTTTGCTGATTGTTGAGAGAGCCAATTGATAACACACTTGGGATTGGAAAAGCTCAACGGGGATCTACATCAACCATCCAGAATAAGGTATGTTTCGAGATCCTTTAGTGTTAGATTTTTTATTTCTCTTGCATATTGGGGATGGGATTGATTTCTGTGGTTACTCTATTTGTTGTGGTATACCCCAAGCCATAGGAAGTCTTCTCCGTAATAGAATTGGCGACCATAATGGGGAGTTCCTAGTCATTTCCTTTGGGGGTTTTATTGGCATTCAATGTTCTTGAATTGCTTTGATTTCTTTATTTCTGAGTCGGTTCTGGGGGCATGTTTTCCTAGTAGTGTCTGATAGGAGTAAATTTTGTCTCAGCTTATCTATTTGCCTTCTTTTTTATCTCTTTTTCTTCCTATACACGGGTTTTTCCTTCACAGTCGTGTGTACATGCATGTTATCAACCCTAATGGAACTTCTCCGTCTGAGTGCCGACACTTCATATGTTGGCGCACAAAAGGAAATTTATGGATTGAAGGTTTCCTAAAACACTATAGATGGGCATGTTATGAAATACATTCACTATCCACCTAGCTTGCCATTTTTTACCTTTTTACATGTTGAATGTTGTACGCGACTCTTGTCACAGCAACCTGCGTACATATGCGACTATTCCTACAACATATTGCATACTATACGTGAGTATTGTCATTGCAACCCGCGTATAAATATGTACATGGGTTTTCCTTATAGAAACTCACGTGTCACACGCGAGTTTCCAGTATCAACACTAGTGTACATCTTCATTTGACATTAAAAATAATAAATCACGATTAATGGAGATTTGTTAAGCCCTAATCAATAACTATCTTAACTGTCCTAACCTCCTTAACCTTCAAAACTACTCTATTTCCTTAAGTATAATTAGAGGCCTTGGGGAGGGCATTAATCAATCATACTTGGAGAGCAAAGTTATGCTGGTGGTATCTATTCAGAAGTATTTGGAGCAGCAGAACTCAAAATTCTTTTGGTTGTAGAGGAGTCCTTGTTTCAGGTGTTGGGTTGTACACTTATCTCATTCACTATTGTTAATAAAGAGAATCCTTCTTCCAACTTTGTGTTGAGTCACTTTCATGTGTCATGGTTTGATGAATATTTATAATTGAGCACTCTATATATTGTTTATCTAACTTGTCATATATACATGCATAAGTTTGTACTTGCAGGATTTGCTCTTTGCAGGTGAAGGAGGTGCATCCATGAAAGCTTTGGAGAAGAAGCAGTGTGGGAGAAGTCAAAGCTTGGATCAACTGTCGTTAATTGGGTGAGTTCATTCTATCTTCCTATTCCCTTTCTGTACTTTAAATATGATTGCTGCAAGTTTTAAGAGTACGTTGGTAACCCTAGACCTTCAGTTATAAGGTGTTTATTCCTAAACAATAGAACTGGCGACTTCGCTGGGGAGCCCAGAATGCTGTAGGTTATTTCTGTTACTGTTTCCCAGTCTTTGCCTTGAGTTTGTTTGTGGTATATTGTCCTGGTTTATGCTTAGGATAGTGTTTGAAGACCTTGAAAAATTTCCTTTTTATTAGAAAATTTTATACCTGTACACGGGTTTCTCTTGCATACAGTCGCATACAGAGGCCTGCATATGCGGGTTGCTTTCTTAGATAGTCGCGTACATTATGCGGGTTACCCTTATACAAAATTGCGTACAAGCCTTAGCATAGGAATTTTTGGGTTAGGGTTTTGCTTGTCCTTGTCCCTCTATAAGTTCTATTTGCTGGTTGGTATTCCTTATAATCATTGTGCTGTCAATTTGATTACCTTGTTAGCCACACCTTGTGCTTTCTTGTAAAGCCCTTGAGTTTCTTTTGTTTCGATTGTCTTCTGTTTGCATTTTGAAGTGGATTTTCTTGTTTGGGTTATAGGTTGAGGTGTTAGTTGTCCAAATCAGTGATCAGGGTTCTGGACACTATTTTTCCAGTCTATCTTTGTATAGTGATTGGTTTGTCACTTACCTTTGTGTGATTTTAGTGATTTCTTGTCATTATGCCCACCCAAGCTAAGGTTCCAAGTCTTTCCTTGTTGGTTGATTTTTGGTCTTATTAATCCATTTTACTTCACTTTGCTTGCTTTATACAGTTGATTTAATTCAAACATACTCAAGCTTAGTGCATTAATTATATAGTAGTCTTTAAGCATTTTAAAAAGTGAAAATAAAACATTTTCAAGCTTTTGCATGTGATTTTGCATAGAGTAGTTTTACTTTTAGTTTTTAAAATATAATCTCAAAAAACTACAAAAATATAGTCTTAGTGTTCTCTTTATCATTGCATTTTCATCAATTTATATTCACAAAAAAGAAAAAAGAAGTTTGCTTTAGTAGTGATAATTTGCTTTGAAAACATACACCTTTTCTTTTACATTTCTTATCGAGTAAAAAACATCATAGTACTTCACTCCACTTCCTTCTGAGTAAGAAATAGCCCTTAAAAGGAACACAATAATTAAAATTTACTAGTAATTTTTGTTTTTTAGGGCCATTCACCTACTAGCTTAGGCTAGACTTGTGGGCTAGGAAGTGTAAACTTCCCATAAGTTTTAAAATTTAGACATAGTGGACCATTCGATAGGTAAATCCTTATCTTTATCGATTGTATCTGGGAAGCTCCTCTCAAACGGGAGTCAAGCACGAGGCCGTGTGGAGGCATTGGACTGAGGAGATAACCCTTCAATTCCTTGTCGAAATGTAAATCATGACTTTTACGCATCTTGGGATTCTATCCTAGACATAGTTTTTGGGCTCAGCTACCTTGCCCATGCGTATGAGTTAGGCTTGTAACCGTCCCCCCAGACTGTTGGTATAGCTAAGGTAGCCTTTAGTCTCTTGACATTTAGGGTTCATACCTAGGTAAAACGGAAGGCTATTTCTGGTTCACCTTGGACGAACTTGGAAGGTAACCCTTGTTGAAAGTGTAGGAGGGCGGTGGGTGATTCCTCATCTTATGCCTAAGAACCTCTTTAAGGACACCAAGTAACTATTTTTCAGCTTTCTTCGGGAAAGCATATCTTTTACCCTTGCTGACTGTTGAGACTTTAGGAATTTTCATAGTGAGTTCTCTGTGGTTTGTTTGTGTTTAGTCGACCTTATGGTTTGAATTTTCAAATTTACAATCATGGAGGACCAACCTATCAGAAGGTCACAAAGGTTGCAAAACCTTCCTCCTCTCATCACATTGGAGCCTCCACCTCCACCTCAAAGGCGGAGATTGGACACAGACGGTTCATTTGAATTGGTAGGAGTAAGTGAAGTTCTAGGTGAACTAGCACTTGTAGCTAACCGTTTTGATTTTAATATAGTTGAGATAGAAGACTTGCAGGCTGACGAGTTTGCAAAGAATTTTAACACTCCCTTGACTGACTTAAACGATCTTGTGATCGTACAGGTTAGACCTTTTGATTCACCTGTTTTAGGTGTCCCTGTGGGAAGGATAATGTCTACTACAAGAGAAATTTATTTTGATTTCACCTCAGCATTCCTGGCTGAAAGGGTACTACCTCCCCCGGTAAGTGCCCCTACATCTAGCATACCTACTACGCCTTTGACTCTAGCTAGACAGGTGGTCCAACCACTGGTTCCCATAAGCCTAGCAGGTTCTTCTGGTGACATGGTTACTGGAATTCCCAGTATACCTGCTGTTCCTTCCTTCTTTGCATACACTACCTAGAGAAGTCCGGTAGGATCCTCAGCTTTTGTCCAAGGATTTCCTTGGAATGGGGTGCATATTTCCCCATCCACTCCATACGTAGGCCCATCACCTTCTTATGTAGGAGTGTAGTTTGGAAACACTACCTCTTATGTGCAAGGTTTTAAAACTCTGGTCTTGACCCCATTCACAAGCTCTCCCTTTTTTTTATTTAGCAGAGTGTTGGAGCAGGGCCCCGTAGCTACAGGAAAAGCTGCTATTTTTGGGTAGAAGATGGACAAATTTTGGGAGGAAAGATAGTTTTGGTGATGACGATAAGATAGCGATATAAGAGATGCGATAAAGGTATGACGCTATAGCACAATTCCTGCCATGGATCGGGGGCTGGAAATCACGACGGTCGGAACAAGGAAGTCAAAGAAAATAGTACTTGAAGCGGCCGAGAAGAGAGCTCAACCATTGCATTTAAGGCAGCGACGATGACAGGAGGGCTCAGATACCCTCATAAATGGAGAAGGAGCAACAGGACGAGGTATTAAAGATAAAATACAGAAGGGGAGCAACCAAGGAAGCGACGCCCATACACGCGATCAGCGCCGAAAATCGTGGAAGACTGCAGGAAGCTGCGGTGTGACCAAAAAGTGGCAGTTCAAAGTACAGATAGGCCGAATGTCACAGTTAGGGTTTTGGGTTATTGTTGGGATAGGCCCACAGTTTTGTATCACGGTGAGACCTTTGGGCCACCTACTTAAGCATGTATTTTGTATTATGAAGGGTTAGCTAGTTAGCTAGTTAGTTAGTTAGTTAGTTGGTTGGTCAGTTGGGTTGTGACTAGCTGTCATTAGTATTGTGAGACATTGAGGAAGAGTTGAGCTCTGGTTCTGTGTTTAGTCTGTAGTTATCTTACTGTAACCAGTGGCTGGCTCCTTGAGTATGAATGTAACAATCCGCAGGGATTGAGAGAGAGAGAAGGGTATATTGTAAGAAGAAAGCGTTATAGGAAGAGAAGAGATCTAAGAGAAGGGATCTCGGTTATGTGTGTGGAGTTTCCCAGAAGATCTCAAGCTGCATAAGAGGTTGCAGCGGAAATGTGTTTACTCTCTCTCAAGATATAATACAAACACAGTTCCTGTGGATGTAGATTCCCTCCTGGAAGTGAACCACGTAACATCCATGTGTTGTGTGACTGTTTCATGTGATTGTGCTTTACTTATTTGCTATCTGTTATCTGTTACATGAACTTTGCTTATCGGTTAATGAATGTATGTATGCTATCCTTCAGTTTATAGTAACATAGAAGGTTAAATGTGAGTTGAATGTGTTGAGTATTCCATATATGAGTTTATCAGTGCTTGATTCACGACAGCTAACAACTACAATGTTAAGTGACTTCTGTATATTTAGTTCAGCGAGTTGAGTGTAATAGGTGTTAAGCATGTTAAACTGTAGGAGCTTAAGTGAAGTTGTTTTTCACCCTAATGAAGGTTAACTGAGCTATTATACCCAAGGAGGAAGCCCCTGGACCTTGAAGAGTTGATGAGCATATTGATTCTTACTGTAGGAAATATTGCAGTGTAGAAAGGCAATATCGCACTGTCGGGGAGGCTGTGGTGTGAGATATCTCAGGTTAAGATCCAAGTGGAAGAGAAAGTTTGCACATTGTCCTAGAAGCTGCGATGCGATAAGAGTCAGTCCCATAGCAGAGTAAGCTAGGAAGAGAGAAACAGTCCTTGCTGAGAGAGTCAGCTGGTTAAGTAGAGTCAGAGAACCTAGGATGCTCCAGAACCTGGTTGAGAAAACCTGATTCTTCAGCCACCCCATCTAGAATCACTTTGGGTGAGACTTCAGGCCGTTCTACAGTCTGTTGCCAAAAGGGTCAGTGAGCTATGGGTCTTATTGGTACAATAAAGTAAACCCGGGTCTGCCCAGAGGAGACCAACAAATGGTTTCGTCACCGGTTTTGAACAAATTAAAGAGCTGATGTTCTGTTGGCATCCTACTAAAGAAGAACTTAACCAGTGGGTTGAGTCTAAGGAAAGAGAATTTGCTAAGAAATAAAACAAGAGTCCTAGGATGAGTACAGAGGACTGGTTACAGAAACATATCTTCACAGACCTGCATGAGATATTTTTTGTGACCTATGCAAATGAGTTGTACGATTGGTTGTCAAAGTTGAATGATAAGCATGTATTCAAGAAGAAACGGAACATTGTCTGGACACCGGAGCTGATTCACACCATGAAGAGCGTAGATAATCCCATTTCGCGGGTAGTAGACTTTTGGCTTGTGAGTTTGCTGGAAGGTTTCATTACAGAGTTTGCAGTTGATCAAAGAAAGAGTTTCACCGAAGCAGAGAGGTACTTCTTCAAATGATATCACGGTAAGTACTTGAACTCTTTAAATCTATTCCTTAAGATGTTATTGTATAAAAAAGGAGTACTGGATATATTCTCAGATGAATAAGTTAAGTAAGTGTAATGTCACAAGAGTTTGAGAGTGATTATGAAGAAATTGGATGTACACGTAGCAGTAAGAGATATAAAGTAGAATTCAGATCTTCCTTCTTTGAAGACAGTTCAGACAGTACTAGAGAATAGATTCAAAGTAATAGAGAAAGAACAGTAGGGGGTATCCCTTACCACCCTTATACCCCACAGAAACAAACCGGGACTTAGAATAATCCTGCAGGAACTCCATCTAGTAGTTCACACATAGTACATACTACCTTTACACCATCTACATTTACACTGCCAAGTGGTAGTAATACAACAAATCAGAATCCACCTCGTAGAAACATACTGGGGGATGACATGAAATTACCTACCTTTAGGGGTACAGGGGTAGAAGACCCAAAACAACATTGGTTCCTATGTGAAGCTATATGGACCATTAAACAGATCTAGGATGACAATACTAAGCTTCTCCAGTTGGCCACTACACTTAGAGAACGAGCTTTAACATGGTATATGAAGTATACATCAACGCAGAACATAACACTCGTAGAGGTCCAGACTGCAATCATTAAGGAATTTAAGAAACCCAAGTCCGAGTCACAATGTATCACAGAACTTAAAGACATTAAATAGTTACCCACAGAGTCAGTATGGGATTTCGATCATAAATTTAAAGCTCTTATAGACCAAGTTAGTTTTGAGTTTGTGCCAGAGAATCATAAGGAATGGTTCATCGCACAATTGCTCCCTCATATCAGACTTCCACTAATGCAACAGAAACTCCATACGCAGGATGAAGCATTGGAGATGGCAATGAAACTAGAGGCTTCACCTCTAGCTGAGACTAGTGCAGGTATGACAAATTTACAGAATCAGTTAGCCAATCTCACTTTATAGCTACATGAGATTAAGAAAGGGAAAGAGGTTGAACAAGAATTATGGTGTACAAAGTGTAAAGGAAATGTCCATACCAAAGATAATTGTCTAGTATTTGTTGAGTATATAGAAAGTGGGGCTCCTAACCCCTTAGTACAGAATCAAGGGCCATGGTGTGAAATATGTAGAACAAGGGGACATAGACCACAGGAATTCCCTTTACTTCAGAAGTATGTACAAACTCCTAAGAATTTATACTGTAACTTCTGTAAATCAGTAGGACATGATGAAAATAATTGTAGAGCTTATGATCTTATGATAGAGAGAAAACATGACTTCTACAGAGTCTAGTCAGAGACATCAGGACCAGCAGCAGGTCCACAGTATGCACCGGCTCATGATGGTCGTGGTGGAGGATTCAGAGGAAGAGGCCATGGTAAACCATGCAAAAGAGTAAAATAATAGATATATATATGAAATTAAGATACATATTATGACAAATGAGATGCCACAACTACATTATAAATAAAATAGTTTTCGTCAATAAAACTTGGAATAATCATCGACAACATTATGTGCTCCCTCTTTATTGACAACCATGGAGGAATGTTGTTGTTGATAACAAAAATATGCCACACTGTGTAAATGTATTTCATCTATGCAAATGGATTACCACCATCTGTTGCCAAAGAAATACTAATATTACGTGGTTCTTATTTAAAGTGAGGCCACTTTTCCTCAATATCTCTAAAAGCAGTGCCATCTGCAGGCATTCGGATAACATCATCTTGACTTCTATTCCTGGCATGGTAATCCATAAATTGCACTATGTTTTTGCACCTGAACAGTCGTTGCAAATGTGGAATGATCAGAATATAACAAAAAACCTTCTGAGGCACATTTTTTGTTACTTTATTTGTACGATATCTACTTACATGACATTCCGGACATTCTATTGCAAATTCATGTTGATTATAATATATCACATGGTCATAGGGGCATGCATGAATTGCTTCATAATGCATTCCAATCTTTTTCATGATGGAAGATAAATATCGATATGTGCGAGGTAAAATATTTGATGGTGGTAACAAAAATTCAGTTATCAAGCTACAAAAAAAATAAAAATTGTTAATGTAATAAATAAATAATATTAATGAAACACGCTTCAACCATACGATGATCAATAATGAGTTAACAATACAATTATTAGAGGAATAGAAATAAACTTTATCATGATCCTATATATGTGATGAATTATTTTAGATATCTTAGCATACGTGTGATTGCAATGTTTGAAAGACCATCCATAACCTTCAAGTTCATTATTAACAATATAGTAGAGAGAAGATTTGTTTTGGAGCCTTCATAAAGAGGTTCATATGCCTTATCGAGAAGAGGTATATTGTGAACATCATCAAAGTCATCATCATTTTCATTATCAACATCATCGTCATCCATTCTAACGTTAAATGAATCATGGATGAATGTATTTGTACCATCATCTTCAATTACATCATCGGCATGATCATCTTGTTCAATATGATCATTCACTTGTTCTCCATTAAACATACATGCTCCATGATCTTGATCATGAACTTGTTCTGAAATCACTTCCTCTAAATGACATGCTATAGGGTGTCTGTGCTTTAATATAAATACATGGAAAAATCAATAGATATACATTAATATATGAAAAAAATAATACATACAATTACCAGAAAAAATGAATATAATAATGTTTATAATGCTAAACCTACAAATGGACGATATTCATCCCCCCCCTCAGTGTGTCCATGTTCCCTGCAATGTTTTGTGGCTTTTGAGATCAATATTATTCTCTTGTTAAATCCCCTGCATTGAGTACACGAACAATAACATTTTCCATCACCGCTTTGTTTTGCTACATCCCATAGTCTAGCAAGCAATTGTCGGTTGTCTTCGTTTGGATCCAGAATATTTAATCTATTTGACATTTTGTCATAAACTTCATTAATGAATATAAATGGTTGTCTTAAAAAATCAAGTTCCATGCATCAACCATGCATCAGGTTTTTGTCAAGCAGAGAGAAGTCGAAGAATAAAAATTCCTGGCAAACTGTCTATCGATGAAAAACAAAAATTACCACAACCGCCCATTGAAGAATAAAACATTTCCTGAAAACGTCCGTCGAGGAACAAATAATTTTCGCAATCGTTCGTCGCTTCTACAACAAACATGTCGAAACGTTTAAAACAATTTATATTTATAATGGACATGCGTCAGATATTCGACACCTTGAACATATTTACCGTTGAAAGTATGGGACTATAAAATTTAAAATCATGTAAACCTTAATTTTTTTTTTATAAAAAAATCTATATTGCCCGTCAGATATTTGACGCTTAGGGGTCAGATAACTGACATTTTTGGGTTCACAAACATTGAAGATCCAACAAGGAAGTGTCAGATAACTGACACTACAAGGGTCGAAAATCCAACTCCCGAGTGTTGGAGATTCGATGACGCTATAAATATTTTGTTATCGGCATTCTGTTGATTGATTGATGTCTGACACATCCGTGCGAAATCTCAGATGACGTCGGATTCTGACGTCGAAATTCAGGTTCAAATCCTGTTGTGCAAGAACATATGAGCATGGAAGTATAGAGTGCTTCTCATACTTGAAGAAGCATGACCTGAAGAACTGTGTCAAAGAAGCTACAGATCTAGAGGGAGATGAAGAAAATGAAAAAGGACTTAGTCAAATCCAAGATGATTATTTCCACCTCCATTGGATCTCACATATATCATTCTTGTAGACTCCCAAGGATATGTTCAGTACAATGACCAGTATGTACAAAGGAAAGAATACCAAAGATGACATTAAGGAACCAACTAAAGAATGTGAAGATACATAACTTAGAGACCATGTAGTTCCAATTCACAAGGGTTTCTCAAATCAAAGAACAACTTGAAGAAGTCAAATAAAAACATCATGCTCACACCGCTGAATATTCCTCAAGTAATAATGAATATGAATTCTATTGGTGAAGACAAATACCATACCCTTATCCATCTCAACATTGGATAAGAAGGAATGCAGTTAGTGACACTCAGAATCAGTATACAGGTTCCTAGAATTAGTAGAAGGCTCTAGGACATAAATATCAAGAAGGAATCTATGAAACAAACAAAGATAGGTATTTGAATCGTATTTTACTATATATACTGTTTATTATGCATGATATAATGTTTGGATTAATGACATAATACTACTAATATGAATGATATATGTTAGGATTTATAATCCTCATTTGTCCAAACTGTCTATTAGATTATAGTAGCCTAACTTAGGAGTATTTTTAATCATTATTTGGTTCACTAGTACCATTGGGTCCACATGGCATAATGGGGCCACATGTACCAATCACGAGAGTGTAGGGAACACTGATAGAGGATAAATACAACTGACTACACTTGCATGCATCAATTTAGACACATCCTAGACAAATACCTACATTTTAGGAGCCACTGGGAGTGCCGACACCAACCTCCTTCAGCTGCTGGGATTTGGTAACTAGTTAAGTTTAGTTATTCTTCAGTTACATTTAGTTAGTTCTCCTCCAGTTCAATTAGTGCTAGTTATGCATGGCTACATGTGGGAAGGTGCCAGTTCTCACCTACCACTGCAGTTAGATTGATTTAAACTGATTATAACTGATTGAGAAACTGGATTTGACATTTGGAGTTAGACAGTTGAACTCCAATAGTGATTTATACATCTTTAGTTAGCCATGTATTTAGATAAAATTAGAGTTAATTGGTGGATTCTAATTCATCCCTAATGATTTGATTTCCTTCTTATGTAACACTAGATTCTTTAATGAACATGATACTATAATTATTTGAGCTATACTCATCCATTTCCTGTGAGATTTGTTTTGTTCAGTGTGTATTTTGATTCTCCTTTCACTGCATAACAATTAAGAATCCGATTGAACTCATTGATTCATGATATAATGACACAACAATTTTATCATGGTATCAGATCCATCTCAGGAAAGCTTCGAGTCTGTCTACCCTCCATAGAACTCCAAAAGCAGCTGGGTTTCCACAGAAGTCCTGCAGGAGTGCCTTGATTCCTCTGAATTTGTTCAGAGTCATGGTGTAGGCATGACAAACCCTAAAAAAGTTTTCATGTCGAGAGGGAATAAATGATTCTAATATAGTTTGAATTTTTTTTGTTTTGCAGTAAAATTTCTACATGTGCTACATAGCTTGTGTGAAGGTATTGTCAGCCTTTCAGCAGGATATTTATGGATTCTCAACCATTCACACCTTAGATCCTAATACCCTTCAATTATGTTGATTGGAGGGAATATATGTAGCTATCCTTGCACAAGAAGTTCTACTTCAGGATAATACTTGGAAGGGAGGTTCATCCCCATCATCCAGTTGAGAGAAACAAGTTTATGAACCACTTAGATGAAGCTTAAGGTTATTTATGTACTCACATATCCAGAGATCTCTTCTTTCATCTTGAAGGTTTGAGGACTCCCAGGGAATCTTGAGAGAAGCTTGAAGTCTTTTTTGGCAAGCAATATGAGCTTCAGGGACACATTCTGGAGAACAACTTGATAGCCTTACATCCAAGTAGTTTTGAGGCCATCCAAAAATTCTTTACTAAATTTAATTTTCTTGCACTTCAATGCAAATAGTGCGGAACAGAAAGAAAGGATGAACAACATGTGCTCTCCATACTCACAAAACTAGGCCTTGAGTGTTTTGTATTTGTCTCAATCTTCCATTCCTAATTGGAATACTCCCTCACTTGATTCCTTTGTCGAGTCCTTAATACATGAGCAAGGGAAGTTGGTCCAGATGGGAGTCATGCAAACTTCCAAAGATCAAGCTCTGCTAGTGACAGACTCTACCAAAGTGCAAGATAAAGGGAGACCTAGGGGGAAGGATCATAAAGCATATGATTCAAAGCCTAAAGAGAATCAGAAGACATCCGAAGGAGCTTCAGGCTCAAAGAAGAAGAAAAGGTTTGAAAAGAAAAAGTGTCCCTATTGTATGAGGGGTTTTCATCCAGAAGACTCGTGCATGAAGAAGACCCTCGACCAATTGAAATCTATATGTGTACAGAAAAATATTTCCCTTCCACAAGGTGCAAATATTTCTAATCAGGGATGATTTTAAGGAACCATACTTATTTAAAAGTGTATAAATGTTGGCGAATATTACCAATTCTTAAAATGCCAACTATAAAATGATTGGCGATATTTTTCAAAAAATATTTTAATTTACAAGGATTTTATATCATTTATATAATAACTTGGTGATTTTTAGGGTGAAAAACATTTACCCCATCAAAATTGGGCAAAACAAGGCTTCAAAAAATGCAAAATGGCGAATGTTTTTTGGGAAAAAAACATGGGAAAATAGCCCACTTAGCTAAAATTCGTGCCTAAAATTATATTTGTTTCTAATGATGAAGAGCATACTGAATAACATGAGAGATTCCATGCCGTATATGCAAGCCTCACTCCGTCGAAGGCTTATTTGATAGATTCTGGAGCATCCAACCACATGGTTTCCTCTAGGGAATCCTTCATCACTTTCCCTCTATCAAAAGAACATAGAAGTCATATGGGAGATGAATAAAAAATCCCATATATTAAGAGAGGTTTATATAAAACCCATCATTATGAATTCATTCCCTCTCCTAATACAAAACAATTTGTTGAAGATGAAGAAGAAGCCGAATTTTCCTCACAGTCAATTGGAATTGAAGAAAGTCTCCCTGAAGTGACTCATTCTCCTGCTGCTATGGAAGTGTATGAGATATCTGATATCTTATCTGCTCACATGGCTGATCCAAAAGAATACATTTGATTCTCTTTTCTTGAATAAAAACTCTCCTTCTATTTTAAATTCCATGCATAGTTCACCGACGATTGTTTCAGAAAATGAAGAGGAATTTGATTTATCTATATTTAATGATATTTCCAACGTGTAAATAAGTAATACCATGGATATTTTGGAAATAATATCCTATTTTAGGAGTGATCCATTCAGTCTCATTGATCTAGAGCTTCCAGTAAATTCCTACATGATTGCTTGCATCAATTTTCAGAATTTTGAAGAAGGAGAAAATTGTGCATATGCCGTCTCGATGGAGCACACTCTTGTATATGATATGAAACTATTTGAATATAAGATGATATTATTTGGATATGATATGAAATTATTTGTTTTAGGTTTTAAGTTTCAAGAGCTTTCAGTAATGCTTGAAGCTGCTCTCATCAATTTTGGTGTGAAAAATCAAGTACCGCAAGTCTCCTTCAAAATTGTTGTTGGGGATTTGATATCATTCCTCAATTTTGGATATGATATGGAACATTTTGGATCTGATATGATATTATTTGGTTCAAGTTTTAAATTCCAAAATCCTTCAGTCAGGCTTGTAGCTGGTCTCATCAATTTTGGTTTGACAAATCAAGAACCACAAGTCTCCTTCAAACTTGTTGTCGGGGATTTGATGTTAGTTTCCTCTTATGAGTTTGCTGATATTTTATTTTGTGAATAATTGATTATTTATGAAGCTATATCATATTATTGATCTCAATCATTCACTCTCCACATTCCCATGGCTTCTCTACCTATCTATTTGATCACATGCTCATCTCCTCACAGAACTAGTAAAGATGGAGACATTCTGCATTTGCCTGGACACTTTCTCCTAACACTTGGGGCTGATTTTACCTCACATGGTTTGATGTTAAAGGATTAAATATATCAGTTGATTGGGTGTTCCTCACATGGTTTGAAATCTCAAGAACCTTTGCTCTCTCATCAGTTGATTTTTAGTTGCTCTACATGGGTCCAGTTTTCATCTTGTAACTGTCTATATTCTTGATTCAGTTGAGCACATTCTTCTTCTTCCAAAGAGAAAGATTCCTCCAGACATAATCAATTTGTTTGGATTCAAAGGTTCACATGAATAGATTTAGGATTCTGCTGCACAAAAGAACCAGAATACTGCATTATTGCTGCAAATTGCAGCAAAGATTTTGCATGTTTTTAACTTGTATTTCTTGATTTTTGCTTATCTTGAGGGGGGTTTTTTCTCATGAGTTTTTCTCCTATTTCCTTGGTTTATTAAGCATCATTATTTAAATTTTAGATTGTATATGGGTGATTTTTGTCCTTGTTTCTAGGGCCCATAGTTGTCCAATTTAGGATTCGGGGGGGGGGGGGTGTTAGGATTTATAATCCTCCATTGTCCATTAGATTATATTAACCTAACTTAGGAGTATTTTTAATCATTATTTGGTTCACTAGTACCATTGGGTCCACATGTCCTAATGGGGCCACATATTTCAGTCACTAGAGTGTGGGGTACACCAATAGAGGCTAACTGGAACTGACTGCACTTGCATGCATCATTTTAGGCGCTTCCTAGACCAATCCCTACATTTTAGGAGCCACTGGGAGTGCCGACACCAACCTCGTCCAATTGATGGGAGTTGGTAACTAGTTAAGCTTAGTTATTCTTTATTTACATTTAGTTATTTCTCCTCTAGTTCCGTTAGCGCTAGTTATGCATGGCTACATGTGGGAAGGTGCCAGTTCTCACCTACCACTGCAGTTAGACTGGTTTAAAATGATTATAATTGATTAAGAGACTGGATTTGACATCTGGAGTTAGACATTTGAACTTCGATAGTGAATTAGACATATTTAGTTATCCATTTAGTTAGATACAATTAGAGTCAGTTGCTGGATTCAAATTCATCCATAATGATTCGAATTCCTCCTTATGTAACACCATTGTAACACTGGATTCTTTAATGAACATGATACTGTAATTATCTAAGTTATACTCATCTGTTTCCTGTGAGATTTGTTTTGTTCAGTGTGTATTTTCATTCTTTTTTCACTGCATAACAATTAAAATTCTGATTTAACTCATTGCTTGATGATCTAATGGAACAACAATTTTAAAAATGGGTACATAACATTCTACCCTCTTCTATAATGTACCATATTTAACAAAAAATGAAAATATTTCTGGAATATTTCATATTTTGGGAATAAATTTTCATCCATGTATTAGAATTAGGAGGAATTTGGAGCATTGGAAACTCTTGAAATTCTCTACAACTTTGATGTTTTGAGTTTTTCCTAATTCCTTACCCTTTGTTTGGGGCAGGAGTTTTAGAACATCTTTTAAAAGATGTTTTTTTAAAAGAAGGATGAGACTTGTTCTGAAGAACAAGTGATGATAGTTCACGATTCACTCCAATAAACATACATGAAGATAAACATGAAGCTCCCAGGGCATGGAAGAAAGATCTTCGAAAGAATATAAGAGAGCGGTAGATCCACCTTGAGAGATGAAGACCACCTTGGGCACGAGAGTAATTCAAGATGAAGAAAAGTATGACGAGACTTTAAACTGAAGTAAGAGACCTCAGATATACTCTAGTTATGTGACACAGTTGAGTGACATCATTAATTCAGACCCTTCCATCTATGGAAGAATCTATGATCAAAGAGTAGTAGTTGATCATGGGGAATGGTGTTATAGCTGATTTTACGAGACCTAGTGAATCACACTTGTATGGCCTTCTCCTATCCCTCTAAAGACTCTTTGGACCCCATGGACCTTTTTTATACCTTTTATGTTTCCAATATCATCCCTAAAAACATGCTTAAATTGCTATACACGACTTTTAAACCCTTTCTCGTGTATATACGCGGGTTTGACCCCTAAAACCATGCACATCGGGATGTGTGCAAAAGGCCAAATTATTTTGGAGTTTTCCTTGACATGGATCTGACTCACTTGTCTCCTAGAATTCCATATACCTTGATATTGCTTGGATTCGACCCTTCATTGCCCCATTGAAGAGCTATATAAGGAAGCCTTTGGATACATTGAGAAAATTGTGAGAATTGAGAGCAAAGAAACTATAGTCCATTGTTGCTGAAACTTATGCTTGAGTCTGCATCCCTTTGTCCCTTGGAACACTTTGGTTTTCTTCCCAAGATTGTCTTTTCCTTGTTAGCTTGCTATCGAGAGATGGAGGATTGAGGTGGTGGAGGCCCAAGTGGGGGATTCAGTTTCTTCGATTCGCAGATGTGCCGACAGAGGTTGTATTCATTGTAATCTCTGATTTTATATTTATAGAATATATTTTCCTGTCCAATAATGTATGTTTGAATTAATATTTTATCCATGGATGATTTCAAATGCTTATACGCTGTTGATTATATATGCTAGAGTATATCTAACACCAATATATATAGCATGCTTGTCTTGTTTACTGATTGTTGAGTAAGTAATTTATCAATTCAAGCTGGAGTTGGAAATCTCAATGGGGATATACTTCAACTGTCTGAAATAAGGTACAAGTTTTGATCCTTTAGTGTTAGATATTTGATTTCTCTTGCATATTGGAAAGGATTGATTTCTGGAGTCAAGATATCTGTTGTGGTACCCTAAGCCATAGGAATTTCTCTTCGTAATAGAATTGGCGACTCCGCTGGGGACGTTCCTTGTTTTTCTTTGGGGTTGGGGGCACAATGTAATTGATATTCTTGACTTGATCTTTGTTTCTCCTTGTTTTTGTGTTTCATTTTATAGTATGTTCATCCATTGCCACTCCCCTTTATTGGTTTGACCCTTGGCCCTCTTTTTACCACTGTCCTCTCTGTATACACAGGTTTTTGGCTAAAAGTCACATACATACGCGGATTTTTGGTTCCGAGACAGGAAGGGAAGTCTTTTGTGTCTTCCATGTGGATATACAAGAAAAAATATACAAAGAAATGTTCGTGGTTTGTCTCAAGAAGAGGGAATAGATTATGGCATGACATACTCCATTGACTAGACACACTTCTCCAGTGAAGTAGAAGTATATATCGATCAAAGAACCACATGTGCAGAATAGGATTTGTACAAGATCAGAAGGAACCCATAGATAAGAAAATCCAGTTACATAAGGAGTTTGAATATCACCTAGAGTGATGAATATATTAACCTTTTCTACAAGGTTGAAGATGGAAACCTATAGAAGAAAACAAGCTCATAGATGGGTGCAAGAGGATATTTTCAAACAAATTTCAAGATAAAGGATCTTGGTATCTAGTGACCTAAGATGGATACATAGAATATCAGTAGCAGAGGATGATACTCCAGTACATAATGTTTCGATACATAGATTACAAAATATAGAGGGAGGATGATGCTCCACTTCAGTGGGAGTGACTACCTAAGATTTCTGAGTTCAACATGGTACGATAGGACGAACAACTTCCTAATGGACTAAGTATTTACAAAGAGTAAAGTGGGTTCCAAAATTCAAGGTTGAATGTAGAATAATGGGATATGTCGATGACCTGACAGGATGAACTCATCGTAGATGCAAAGTGGAAGTGCCGAGGACAAAAAGAGCACCTCAATATGTTTTGGCATCGGGTATGATCTCATGAAGAGGCTGAGTACAATGTAGCATGTTCAACTTGTAGTGAAGCAATGAGGCTTTGCAAAGTATGTTTTGGAAATTTTAAGAAGATTTGATATGTTGGATTGTAAAGCCATGGCCACACCCATGGATAGCAACCTAAAGTTTTTATCTGATGAATCATCAGAGTTAGTGGATGCGACTCAGTACAAACATATTATTGGGTAGTTGATGTATCTGATGAATACCAGGACAGGTATATTCTTTGCTATGAATACCTGAGTTATTATATAGTTAATCCTAAACATGTTCACCTAATAGTTGCAAATCATGTGATGAGGTACCTGAAAGGTACGATAGAATTTGGACTATACTTTGATCATGACTACAGATTTTATGGATATACAGATTTAGATTGGGTAGGAAGTGTTGCAGATAGAAAGAGAACCTCAGGTGGATGTTATTATTTGGGATCCACCATAATCTCATGGTTTAGTAAGAAACAATACAATGTTTCTCTCAGCACGACCGAAGCAGAGTATACAGCAGCTTGTTCCGCTAGTTGTGAAGCCACATAGCTTTGGAAATTGATGCTAGGTCTATTTGATCTGCAGTTGGATACCATAATGATTCTATGTGACAACCATAGTTTTATAAAGATGATAGAGAATCCTGTGTTCCATGATAGATCAAAACACATAATCCGAAATTCTTAGGTAAGGGATATTGGTACACAAGGGAGCTATAAAAATTGAGTATGTGAATACCAATGAGCAAGTTGCTGTAGTGTTGACCAAACCTCTATCTCGATTAAAGTTTGAACACTTATGTGACAAGCTTGGTGTAGTGCAAAAAGGACTTCCTCGTAAGGAGGAACAATGATGATGATGCTGAAGACTTTCCTCATAGGGAGGAATAATGATGATGATGTTACAAACATTCCTCGCAAGGAGGAACGATGATGATATGGACCCTCCTAGGAAAGGGGGAGCAAGTTGATGATATGGAACCTCCTAAAAAAGGGGGAGCAAGTTGATGATATGGACCCTCCCTGGAAAGGAGAAGCGGTGATAATATTATCACTGCGAATGAAATGGTAGTGATGCACTAGTACAAAAAAGGAAAAATGTGCCCATTGTTAACACTCTATTTGCAACAGTCAATTTATAGGCCTAACATAGTTCAAAAGGGTCCTATCCATTAGAAAATTATATGAACACCCTTCAGATTATTAGAGGCACATTTTCCATCATTTTAGTCCATCAGATAAAGAAGAGAGATCAATCTATGGTGGTAGATTCCTCCAGAGGTGAAGGCATACAACAACGAAGATGAGATAAGGAGGTGTCGTAGATCAATGATCCAGAAGCACAACGAAGAATATCAATGATAGAAAGTGATTTTGGCCTAAAGATGTGAGGGAATGGTCAAGTTTGGATTTCACAAAGTCTGTTAAAACAGGAAAACAATGAAAGGCTGAGATCAAGGCGAAGCCTGATCGATGGCCTGAGACAGTTTTGCAAAGAAAACATGCTCGATAGAAGGAGTTTTCCCAAATCGTGAAATAGGTTAAAGGGAAGACATATCTAACGATGGAGATGAGAGCATGAGTAGATATACGGCCCCAGCTGATTTCACAAGCCAAACTTGTGCAGATAAAGTCGTGATTCCAAATCGTGAAAAGTGTTATCGGCTGTAGAGAATCAATGGTCATGACAAAAGCGGAGGTATATTTACGGTTGTGGCTCTTTTCATGATCCAAACTACCACGGACAATGTCAGGGTCCTGATTCACAAAAAGGTGGTAGGACCCACTCAGATCAATGGTTTCATGGGAAGGTCAATCTCGATCGATGGGTAATAACACGCCACGGTTTGAAACTACTCGTTGTATCCAGGAAAGAAGAATTGGCGCCATAAGTTAAATAAACATGGACGATGGATGTGGAGGACCCCCAAATTAGAGGGATAAAAAGGCCTTAAGGCTATAAGTATCACATCTAGTGCAGAGTTGACAATAGAAGAGATGTTTCCACACATGATCTTCCTCCCAGTAGGTTAGTTGATTCCCCAGACACCATTTGTGATAGGCCTAAGGTGAAGATCCTGACCAATGACACCAACTTCCCCAGCTCCCTAGGTCTAGCACGTGGCTGACATAGAAAAAATGATAGGGAAGCAGGAAGTTCAGGTTTTTGAAGGACAAATCAGGAATCTACATGAAGTGAAGAGATGTCGTGAACTAAATCCGCTCAGCACCATCATCACAATGAATGACAATGCAAGAAAGGTTAGATCCAAATGCTTTAAGCCATCTGGATAGCCACGTGGGGAGGTGCTTAGATTCTTATCCATATTAGATAAGATAATTAAACATCAAAAGAGAAGATCCTTGCCCTAGTGTCACGCATGCTATTATCACGACGACTGACATTCAAGAGTATAGCCATCTCCAAGTCGTTTTGGATTTCCCTATACAGTGCCACCTTTCGAACCTGCTGAAGTATGGAAATGGGTAGATAGTGAGAGGTAGAACAGAAAGGATGAATTATGAGAAATGTTTCTCCCTTTCGTAGATAGCCATGGATGTGTGGTTTGAGAAGCTAGTTATATAGGGGGTATTGATGGTTGGAAAACATAAAATTGTGTTTCTTCATCATCCTGGCTATCTACACCAAGAAAGCGCCAACCATCGGGGCACAAATGTTAAACACCTTGGGAGGTTCAACTATTTCCACATAGACCTACCTTCATATGCATTGTGCATGGATTTTTACATCCCAAGGATGCCTCTCCAACACCTCCAGTTGCAATCACGGCCTCTGAAGTCCCAACACATAATGGTGGCTGAGCTGTTGGAGCAAATGCTCGGTCTGGGATAGTAGAGGTCTGAAGCCTTCATCACCACCCCTATAATCTCCACTTAATGAATTTTCCATGGGTGAGGAGGAGGTCAAGCACACATCCAACTACATGGCCTACAAGGAAACCCTTCTCATAGGAGGGAGAGAGCAGTACAAGAATGATAAACCTCTTAAGAGGTTTATCATCATCAAATGCATGGCCACCCTTTTTTTGGTTCCCACCTATAACAATGTTACCAGATGAAGGAGGGGCTGGGAAAATGACTGAGCATCAGAGCGGGGGTTTTCTTATCATCCTTTGAGCACCATGGCCTGAAGGAGATGTGCTGGTCAAAGGAGGCAGAAAGACACGTCTAAAGTGGTCTGAGTCAGCAACAGACCATCAGCAAGTGACATGAAGATCGTTTTCATGCAAAATTTCTTGAACAAAGAAAACTCTACGCTGTCAGTCAGAAATTACCTTGCGTGACAGCCCCATAATTCTTATTAATATTTGTAAATCATGGCGATAGTTCCACTCTCTGAAATATTATTATTTGATTGTGACTGGAAACAGTTTTTAGGTTTGTTTCGAAGAATAATCTAAGCACTGAAATAGTATAAATACACTCCCGATAGAGGGAGATAGGGTTTGGTTGGGAAACTTTCAAGGGCTGAGTCTCTCCATTGTAATTATTCTATGTTTTCCATGTTATGAATAAATTTGCAGAGGAAGGATTTCCTTTTAAGGAAGAGATTCCTCTATCGTTGTTTCTTTCAATATGTAATTTTTTACGTGAAATGTTTATCTTGTTTTCATTCCAGTTTGTTAATTTATTTCATGTCTAAAATGAGTGTATAATAGTTTGGAATTCATACATGTTATGATCCGTATTTTGTTTCATATATTCATTTAATTTTTCTTCTAAAGTTGCACATAATTCATCTTGTAGATTCTTTGCATGATGGACTGTTCCCTCTCATCTACTAATCACCTGCTAAATATCTCCTGATTGGAAGATCGATGACAATCTTTCCTCTGTTTGTAAATTTATGACATTCTTTACCTCCTGCAATATGTTCCCTACCTGGACCTTCAACTCCATTTCCCAATGGTTCCTTCCTCTAATAGTCCCTCCTGCATCTCACATTAACGTACCCATCCTATTCAAGAGTCTAGCCTCCTGACCATTCTTGATCGAATATTTTATGTGAGTAAAGATGCAAAGTAAGCGAGAGATCCCTCTCTGACTATGCAGGGCTAGAGGCATAGTCTAAAGTGGTTCTATTGTTTCCTAGGTGAGAACCCTTTTCCGCCCAACCTATGGGCTCAATCCCGACGCTAACACCCGTCGATGCTGATGAGGACCGAAATTTATTTGTGGATGAAAGTATCATCTTCTGAGAATGGTATTGTGGACAAGAACACTCTACTAATGAGAGTGGTCCTATCCTGACTGAGGATGGTCCTTCAGATGATACTATCGCATGGAAAGTGTTCCTACATTCACTTGTAGATGATGTAGAAAATAACACTCTATTGGGAGTGGTCCTAGCTCTAACATGATTATGATGGTCTACAATGAGTCCTGCATTCAACTACATATGAGATATTCATTTTCATGTCCCAAATTTTGCATTGGGTCACAATTTCCTAATCACATTTTCCATCTCTGTTGCTAAATTTCTGTGGTGATAGGTTATTGGTGATGTAATCGGAGAAACCACATTTTCCATATTCATGGGAGTTTGTCAAATTGATACTAAGGGTCAAATAATTGCTAAGAAGGAAAATTAGTAGTTTCCTAGGTTGGGAGTGGAAGCTTTGGGATTTGAAATAAGGGGGAAAATAAATGATGCTTGAACATTAGAATGGAATAAATATTTAATGAAGGATCTAAATAAATAAATACAAGGGAAAATCAAAGTGGCAATTGATCATCAAGACACATGGAGGATGTGGGACACACACAAGTTAGATTTTCTATGCCACATGGCATCCTCCTCTTGTCATTTTGAATCCATAAGAATACCAAGGGTCTTGGGATGAGTTGGAAGGTCAATATACTTGGAATGAATCAATTAAGGTCGAGTTGGAGTGTAAGAGGAAGAGGCATTTTGGAGCTAGTGAGACACTTGGACTAGATTCCCTAGCTCTATGACAACAATGATGAACATGATATGACACCTATGACGCAAATCAGATATGAAGGCTGAAATATGACATATTTTACATGTCAGGTCGAAATAGAGAATCCAATAGGGCGCTCATGTGAGTTGGGGATGCTCAATGGCTTCCTACTTGAATTGGGTGAGGATGGAAGGCTACGAAAGGGAGGACACGTGGAATATCATGAGCACACAACCTAATTTGAATTCGCTTGATTTTTTGGATGAATTTGTAACCTTAGAAGGCTAAGTATGTTTATAAAGTACATGAATAAAAAAAGAGAATAGGTTTTGATCATTTGAGAAATTTGCATTTGTGAATTGAAAGAGCTAGTGGATGACTAATTTCTTGCCTTAGCCAATTTCGAGGGTGAAATATTACCATCCAAGTTTCTGTTTGTAGAGTCCATTCTGGTATTTCATGGATATTTAATGGATTTTGTATTTTCAGGTGTAAGCTACATGGCAGCTCGTGGTTCCTTCTATTGCATCACTTTCTCTCAACCATTTCTAGTTTTTCTTGCATATTCTTGCTCATGGAGGGATTGCACTTTGGATGAGCTATTGTGATATTTTGGAGAGTTTATCATGGTAAATTTATGATTTTAATGAGCTTAATATAATATATTAGTCACATTCAAAAATTCTGAGGTCGAAATACCCAATGGTTGTATGTGAAAGTGATTTTGTAGCTGTTTGGGAGAGGGTCATAATAGAATATATAAAATTAATAATGATTCATATGATACCTTAACAATTTACCTTAAAAACCATATTCCTCTTTTCATAAAATCAATTGGGGTTTGGAGCATTTAAGAAGCCATTTCCAGCATTTACCCAAGGGGAATTGGAACCCCAATTTTCTAGTAAAGAATCCTACTTTGACCAGAGTATTAAAAAAGTTTGAATATGTAATTGGAGGGTAATAAATCATCCATGAAAATCATATTCAAGTATTAATATCATCCATACACCTTCTCAGAATATTTGGGAGCATTCAGGTCAATTTGAAGACCTAGACATCAAAACTGGCCAAAGGTCGAATTAGGGAAAAAAGTGAAAAATTGGTCATTTAATAAAAATTTGAAAAAGGGACATTACAGTGGTATCAGATCATGATATTGGAACCTGATGTGGTCTGATATTTATGAGGACAATATTTCAAGGACCACCATTAGATATTGAAACCAAAAGTGTGTTTATTGAAGAATAAACTATGATTAGGGATGAAAAGGGAACCTCATATGATGGTGAGGAGCATATAAAAATAATAGAACCTATCTTTGAAGACATGACCAAGAATATTATGAAAGGATTCAAATTTTTGGCTATCCAAAGGTGGAGAAAATATATTGATCTTAAGAAAACCATGGGGAAAAATGAATCAGTTTGCTTGAAGGAGAAAAAGGAGGAGCTTGATCTTCGGAGGTCTGGATGACTCCCATTCGAATCAATTTGTCTTGTTCCTTGATTAAGGACTTGAAAAAGAATCTAAAGAAGGAATTTTCCAATCAGGAAATATTTCTCGCTTGGAATGAAAAATAGAGACATATATAGAGTACTTAGTGCCTAGTTTGCTGAGTATGGAAATGACATTATACTCATCCTTCTGCTCTATCCTGCACTATCTGCATTGGAGCACCAGAGGCTTGAATTTAGAGAATAATTTCTTAATAGTACCAAAAATGATAGTATGTAAATATACCAACTCATTCTCTAGAATGTGTCCCCAAAGCTCACCTTGTCTATTAAACAAGCTATCAAGCTTCTCCCAGGATTCTCTGGGAGTCCTCAATACTTCTAGATGAAAGAGGAGATATCTGGAAATATAAGTACAAAAGTACCTGAATACTTCATCACAATGGTTTAGGAACTTGTTCCCCTCTACCGGATAATGAGGATCAGCCTCCCATCCATGTATGATCCTGTGGTAGCCATGCTTGCGCAAGGTCAACTGCATATCAATCCTCCAATCAAGGTAATTGGAAGTTGTGAGGATCTGTGGTTCAGGAGTTTGAGAACTCATAATTGCTCCGACTGGAAGACTGCAAATACTTCTCACAAGCTACATAGCACCTGTCAATTTCACTGCAATAACATACTAAAACATGAACTATTAGAATCATGATTTTACTCCTGGCATGAATATGTTTTCAGGGTCTGCCATGCCCTCTCCGCTGCTTTGAATAAATCCAGAGCTAGCAAATTTTCATAGGGGACTTCTATGGAAACCCAACTTCTTCTGATGTTCTATGGGGAGAAACACACATGAAACCTGCCTGAGAAAGCTTTGATACCATATTATAATTTGAATTGCATTTAGATATTCAAGTAGACAGTTCTAATAATTTTTGTAGCAATTGAATGGAGAATGAAGATACAAACTAAGAAAAAAAACCACATAGGAAACATACAAGTATTGCTTAGGAATTTACAGTATCATTCATCATAATAATATCTAGTGTTACAATAGTTTACATAGGTAGAATTCAAATGCATGGGATATGAATTCAAATCCTCCAAGTCGATATGACTGTATCTAACTAAATCTCTAATCAATATCAAAGTCCAAATAGACAAATCCCTGATGACCAATAACTCCAACAACCATTGACAGCTAGTTAACTCAGTGCAACTGAGTGTGGTAGGTAGGAAAAGCGCTCCTTCCCATGCAACCATGCATTGGTAGTGCTAGATTAATTGACTGTGAAGTAACTGAATGTAACTGTGGGATAACTATGAATAACTAGTACTAACACCAACTGAATGAAGTAGGTTGGTTCCAAGACTCCCAGTGGATTATAAAATGTAGGGATTGGTATAGGAGGCACCCAAACTAATGCATGCACATGCAGTAAGTGGCATTTAACCTCTAGTAGTGTTACCCACACTCCAGTGAATGGTACAAGTGGCCCCATTAGGCCAAGTGGACCCAATTGTACTAGTGGACCCAGTTAATTAATTTAAGTTTCCTAAGTTAGGAAATAATTAATATAATAGACATTTGACCAAGGGAGGATTAATAATCCTAACACCCCCCTCTCAATCATAACTTGGAAAACTGTGGGTCATGGTAACAAGACCATAGGTCACCCAAACACAATCTAGAAGATAAAAAAAAAAATTCTTAATACAACTGAGGAAAGAGGGGAAAACCTCATCGGAACCCCCCCCCCCCAACCTAAAAAATAAGCAGGAAAATAGCAATCTGCAAGCTATACTTAGAAGAAAGAAGCTTCCTCCTTAGAAAAATAACTTGAGAAAAAACATTGCTGCAAAATTGCAGCTCTACGCAGAAACATGGTCCATCATTGGACCTCTCAATGTACTTTTGGAATGAAGACTCTATTTGTTTATGCTCGATGGTGAAGGTAGGGAATGATCAAATCTTTGCTTTTGTGGGCCATGTAGCCAATCATTCACCATAATTAAGTATCACCGACCTAGAAATTTGATAAACCATTCTGTAGAGAGCGAATCTGTGAGGGATAGTGCAACATGCTCATTCTAATATTGGGACCTAGTTATTCTTCTGTCTTCTAGAACTCCAACACCACTTTTAGTTGCATCAAGAAGCTTTTGAGCCCATCTAGGTCTAGGCTTATGATTAGGAATGGGTACTGGATCTCGATCTAGAATCTCTTGAGATTCAGTTTCAATAACATGATCATGTTGTATGTGATCTTCTTCATTTGAATTTGAAACATGTAGAACATCATCATCATCAAAAATAGGTGGAGAAATAGTTATACCTTCCTGTACTGCTGGAGGAGTATCATGTAGCTGATCTTCTTCAAACTGGACACTTCTTTCAATTACGCATATTCTGGTAGAAATCTCCATCATTTTTTAAGCTTTTGCATTTTTTGCATATCCTAGTAGAATGCATTCGATACTTTGGGCTTGGAATACCTTCCTCTGGTCAAGTGGTATTCTGGCCCAAGATTTGGAGCCAAAAACTCTCAGATGTGAGACACTAGGCTTATACCCATGCAGTGCTTCAAATGGAGTGACCCCAACCACTGACTTGTGGGGAATCCTATTCTGCAAATATGAATCATAGTTTACTACTTCAGCCCAAATATAAGGAGGTAGATGCTTGGCATGGGGAAGGCATGTTTTCATCTCTTTCAGTGATCTGTTATTCCTCATCCACACCATTTTGCTATGGTGTGTATGGAACTGAGTGTTCCATTCGAATCCCCTCTGATTCACAAAAATTATGGAAATTTCTTTTGACATATTCTCCTCCTCCATCGGATCTTATTGACTTGATCTTCTTATTGAAACTGTTCTCAACCATAGCTTTAAAACTTTTAAAAGTATCAAAAACTTCTGATTTTAGTTTTATGAACTAGATCCAGTAGTACCTAGAACAATCATCAGTAAAGGTCAGGAAATACCTGCAACCATTAATGGATTTTGTAGGCATAGGTCCAAATACATCATTATGTATCAAATCAAGTGTAGAGACAACTCTATGTGCTTTCCCAACATCATACTTATTTTTTGGATGCTTACCTACCAAGCACCCAACACATGCTCCATCAAAAGTTTGAATGGAGGTAAAACCTTCAACCATGCTATCATTGTGGAGGTGCTTCAGATATTTGAAATTGAGATGGCCAAATTTCTCATTCCAAATCTTACTGGTATTGTTAGCATGAGACAATAAAGCTGTAGGAGGAGAAAAATGTAAGAATTGTGAAAACTCATAAGCTTTGGTAGAGTGATTTACAATACCTTTCTCTACAAGCTTTCCCGTGGCTTTTTTCGTGATCTCAACTGAGTTTGAATCGAATGTGACCCTCTTGGGAGAGTCTGTATGAGCCATATGGTAAATAGATAACTGGTTAGCAACAAGGGAGGGAACATATAGGACATTCTTGAACTCACCATGCTTCACTCTGACTAAGCCCCTTCCTTCTGCTAGAATCTGGGAATCATTTCCCATGTGAATGTTAGGCCCCTTTGATAGTGAAAGAGTAGATAAGGAATCTTGGGAGGAAACCATGTGGTTGGAGGCTCTAGAATCTATGATGTATGCCGAGGATGGAGAGAGATTTGCTTTCAAAGTATGACACCTTTTCGTATCTTCTGTCAGTGCTTCTTCATCGGTATTCTTTGATCTTGGAGGAGCAATGTTGTGCTTCTTGAGAAGGGTGAATATCTCATCAATTTTCTTCCTCTTACAATGTTCTTCAAGATGGTATCCATTTTCACAATAAGGAAATCACTTATTTTCAAATTTCTTCTTCTTAGAGCCAGAGGCCCCTTCAGAAGCTTGCTGATTTTGTTTAGGCTTTGAATCAGCTACATTTGGCTCCTTCTTCTTTGATTTCCCCTTTTCTTGCACTTTGGAAGAGTCAATAACCAAGAGAGATTGATCTTTGGAGGTTTGGATGACTCCCATTTGAATCAATTTGTCTTGTTCCTTGATTAAGGACTCGAAAAAAGAATCTAAAGAAGGAAGTTTCCAATCAGGAAAGCTTTCTCACTTTGAACGAAACATAGAGACATATACAGAGAACTCAGGGACTACTTTGCTGAGTATGGAAATGACATTCTGCTCATCCTTTCGCTCTATCCTGTACTGTCTGCATTGGAGCACTAGAGACTTGAATTTAGAGAAGAATTGATCAATATTCTCGAAATTGCTAGGATGTAAAGATACCAACACATTCTCTAGAATGTGTCCCCGAAGCTCATCTTGTTCGTTAAACAAGCTATCAAGCTTCTTCGAGGCTTCTCTGGGAGTCCTCAATCCTTTTAGATGAAATAGGAGATATCTAGAAATATAAGTACATAAGTAACCGAATGCTTCATCACAATGGTTTAGGAACTTGTTCCTCTCTACCAGCTGATGAGGATCAGCCTCCCACCCATGTATGATCATATGGTAGCCATGCTTGCACGAGGCCAGTTGCATATCAATCCTCCAATCAAGGTAATTGGAAGTTGTGAGGATCCATGGTTCAAGAGTTTGATAACTCATAATTGCTCCGATTGGAAGACTGCAAATACTTCTCACAAGCTACGTAGCACCTGTCAATTTCATTGCAATAACACTCTAAAACATATGAATAGAATCATGCTTTTCCTCCCACCATGAACATGTTTTCAAGGTCTGTCATGCCCTTTCCACTTCTCTGAATAAATCCAGAGCTAGCAAATTTTCATAGGGGACTTTTGTGGAAACCCAACTACTTCTGATGTTCGATGGGGAGAAAAAAGCATGAAACCTTCCTGAGAAGGCTTTGATACCATATTAGAATTTGACTGCCATTTATATCTTCAAGTAGATATTTCTAATAATCTTTGCAACAATTGAATGGAGAATGAAAATACAATCTAAGAAAAATAAACCACACCAGAAACAAACAAGTATTGCTCAGGAATTTAGAGTATCATTCATCATAATAATATCCGTTGTTACAATAGTTTACATAGGTAGAATTCGAATGCATGGGATATGAATTCGAATCCTCCATGTTGATATGACTATATCTAAGTTGAATCTCTAACTCAAGGTATTCCAATCAATATCAGAGTCCAAATAGATAACTCCCTGATGACCAATAACTCCAACAACCATTGACAGCTAGTTAACTTAGTGCAACTGAGTGTGGTAGGTAGGAAAAGCGCTCCTCCCCATGCAACCATGCATTGGTAGCACTGGATTAACTGACTATGAAGTAGTTGAATGTAACTGATGGCTAACTAAGACTAACACATACTAACACCAATTGACTGATTTAGGTTGGTGTGAAAAATCCCAATGGCTCCTAAAATGTAGGGATTGGTCTAGGATGCACCCAAACTGATGCATGCACATGCAGTAAGTGGTAGTTAACCTCTAGTAGTGTTCCCCACACTCCAGTGACTGGTACAGGTGTCCCCAAATTTAGGAAAAGTGGACCCAATTAATTAATTTAAGGTTCCTAAGTTAGGCAATAATTAATCTAATAGACATTTTACCAAGGAAGGATTAATAATACTAACACATGATTCCTCTACATATGAACCAATCTATGATAAAGGTTTCATAATTTTGAAGGAGCTGAATGATACTACCCATATGGATCCTTACCATGATGAAATGTAACACCCCATTTTTTACCCCATGGTATTGAATTGCATATGATGTAAATATTGTATTTAATCGCCATATGGAGATAAAGGCAAATGCCCCACCATGGATTTAGTGTCTTGTGTATCGGAGATTAAAATCGATGCCGATGGTTTATGTGCTAGACATGCATGATATGTTTGAGACATCATGTAAAATGCAAATTAATAAAAATGCCACAACTAGCTATGTGCTGCAACGTTAAAGAGATGGGGGCATGATTTCACAAGGAATCGGGGGTGGGGGGAGTAACCAAACCCTTTGGGACTATGGGGAAAAGACAATGTCAAGGGAAAACCCATAAGTTGTCAAATACCCTTTTTTTTTGTGCCCAATCATCTCTAAGTTGGTTGAGGATGTTATTTACTTGGGATGGGAAAGGTATGGAGGTCAATTTCGAATTGGGAAGACCACCCATTTTTTGAAAGTGTTTTTTTGAATTGTGGGGCAAGTAAAAGAATGGGAATGCATGCCAAAGCCAAGAGGCACCCATGTCTTTCATTTAATCACCCATCCTCATGGAGGTTTGGCTGCCTCATGTAGCTAAAGCTTGCTGAGCTTTCCCCCTCATGAGTTGTTGTCGTTTCTTCACTTCTCCATGCCCAGAATTTGTTATCCATGTTGCTGGGAAAATGAGAAGGAAGGATCCACGATTTTGGGGTTTTAGGAGGCCGTTTTTTCCACTGGAATCTTCCCTCACATTTTTCTGCATTTTCCCTAATTTCTCCAAGCTGGGAAACCCATTTTTGGTTGCAAAACGTTCGTTCCTCCACCCAAAATTTTGTATCTTGCTGTGTGTGCATATTTTTCCTTGGCTTGAACTAGTTTTGGAGTGGAGATGGGGTCTGAATAGCTTGATAAGCATAGTGTAAGAATGAACCTCATAGAGATATCTAGGGGTATGGTTTTCTTCTTTGCACACCATGAATTGCACTGGAAGGGAAGATATATCTTGAGGGACTGTGTAGTAGAGAAGGGGATGCTTCCTTGTGTTGATTGTGTATATTATTTGCAAGTCAGGCTATATCTGGTGCAGGTGTCCATAGCTCTGGGGTTGATCTCACTAGCTTAGCAGTCAGCCTTTCCAGCTCCTTTCCAGCCTGATAAACCCAACTGTACTAGCTTGGCTGAGTTTTTGTTGTATCCTTGGCTATGTGTGAGTCTGCTAGTGTTCCCTTATTCCTTGTGGGAATCATGCCCAGCTCAGGGGTGGAAGTTCTATTGAGATATTGATGAGCACAGTGGCCTATGGTTGGGTGGAATGTTGAAATGACATAGTTGGTTGCGGGACAAGCTTCTTCCAAGATAAGTATTCTTTTCTATGTTAATCTCTGCATTTGTATTTGCTTAATGAAATATGATGAGAATTCCTAATGTGTTGAATTGATGAATTGCTTCCACTGTATAATTGCAATTATATGCGTTTGTGCATGTGTTCTTTCAATGAATTTCTAAATTATGTTATGGGGATTAGATTGCTCTAATTAGTGATGGCTTGAATGACCAAATCTGTCCAAGACTTCTTTTAACAGTTGGATTTCTTGACAGAAAACTTCCTTTCCGCAACTTACGGGATGTGGCATGTGGACACATCCTTTTGTAAATTATATTCCCCACAGATCTCCTTGTGCCACTCTCCTTTCCACAACTTGTGGGATGCAGGATGTAGGATGCGACTTCAAAACCTCTATTTCTACAACTAATTATATCCGTAATGGTCTATTCCGCATGCAAGATGCAGGATGCGGGATCGAATTTTTGATATTTCCCTGATTCCACAAACTCAATATTTCTGCACCATTGATTCTTGCAGTTTGATTCTCAACCATTGATCTGTTGCCAGATGCAGAATAAATTGTGACCGTCAGTTTCTGTCACGATATTTCTTCATTGTTCAATCTCCTTTGAGATATTTCTTTGTAGATCATCGAATTGATCACTGACAGGATCAATTTCTCTGCTATTGGGAAGTTAGAGAATTTATAGACATACTTGAATAGAGTGAACTTTGAGCTGGATGCTCCTGTATCAATTAGGTAGCACTATGGTCGCCTCTCTCTCTAGTGGATAGGAGGGGGTGTGACATGAAACTTCTACACTTTTTTATCATTTGGGTGAGTTAGTTCATTCTCCTACATCCTACAATCCCATTTTTTGGAGCATTAGTCTCAATGAAGTATGGGGGAAAGAGTTCCCTTTTATGGTGCCACATGAGGAGTATGGAACTCCTCGATTTAATTTTTATGACGACATGGTTGGAGCACATTATTATTCACATTTGCAGCAGCATAATTTGTTACTTTATGATGATGCACATATACATGGATGCACCTATGATATGCATTTGATTCACTTGAAGACTCATGGTTTTTCTTGCTCAACACTTGGTTCATTTTATGTTGGAGGAACTTCATCCAACACTGGGGTGAATAGATTTATGATTGGAGAACATTTTTGTTTCCAACCATATAATTTGTTATATATTTATTATTCTCTCAATCATGGATGTATCGGTGATATTTCTTTGATTCATTTGAAGACTCCTTGTTTCTTTTACTAATTATTTGGTTCAGATTTGAGGGGAGATTCTTCATTCACTTCTTGGATGAAAGAATACATGGTTGAATATTTTGATGCATATCATATCCTTTTGGAGCAGCATTATAGGACATGGGATCCTCACCTATGTCATTGGAGAAGATTTGATTGGTCACTTGAAGCTTGTATGCACTTGGAAAATGGTGGTCTACTTACTTGGATGTATAAGCACTTTCATGATTTTTCGATGAGGCACCTCCTTGATGGACATTTTTATTATGTTGTTATGTACATTGATGATATATATTATTTACTCATGATTTTTGGAATAATTCATACAAGAAAATGGGATCCCATAATTCTCTTTCCTAATGGTATGGGTTACAGAGCACTCTTAATTGTTGGAGTGCAATACAAGCAATGGGACCCTGGGATAGTTTTTAGTCCCATTGATTTCAATTTTTGGGGGAAAAACGCAGTATGGGAGATGGATTATCCACTTAATAAAGTGATTTTAATCAAAGTAGTGAAATAGTAAGCATGGTGGTTACTCTATAAAATCTTCATGGAATCTCAAAGACTCAAAGTTGGGCAAATAAGTGGCAACTTCAAAGAATCATACAGAAAGAAGGTTCTTCAATACCCATGTTTGAAATTGCTTGAGGACAAGAAATATTGGGAAGGGAGGATTTTTCATGTCCCAAATTTTTCATTGGGTCACAATGGCCTAATCATACTTTCCATATTCATGAGAGTTTGTCAAATTGTTACTAAGGGTCAAATAATTGCCAAGTAGGAAAATTACTAGTTTCCTAGGTTGGGAGTGGAAGCTTTGGAATTTGGAATAAGGGGGAAAATAAATGATATTTTAACATTAAAATGGTATATATATTTAATAAATGAGATAAATAAATAAATACAATGGAAAATAAAAGTGGCAATTGATCATGAAGACACATGGAGGATGTGGAACACACACAAGCTAGATTTTCTATGCCACATGGCATCCTCCTCTTATCATTTCGAATCCATAAGAATCCCAAGGGTATTGGGATGATTTGGAAGGTAAATATACTTGGAATGAATCAATTAAGGTTTAATTGGAGTGGAAGAATAACTCCCATGGAAGAGGAAGAGGCATTCTGGAGATAGTGAGAGACTTGGACTAGATTCCCTAGCTCTATGACAACAATGATAAAGATGTTATGAAACCTATGACACAAATCAGATATGAAGGATGAAATATGACATATATGACATATTAGGTCAAAATAGAGCATCCAATAGGGTTCTAATGTGAGTTGGGGAAGCTCAATGGGATCCTACTCGAATTGGGGGAAGATGGAAGGCTAGGAAAGGGAGGACACATGGAAAATCATGAGCACACACCCTAATTAGAATTGGCTTGAGTTTGTGGATGGATTGGTAACATTAAAAGGCTAAGTATGTTTATAAACTACAGGAATAAAACAAGATAATATCTTTTTATCATTTGATAAATTTGCATTTGTGAATTGAGAGAGCTAGTGGATGACTAGTTTCTTGCCTTAGCCAATTTTGAGGGTGAAATATCCCCATCCAAGTTTGTGTTTGGAGAGGAAATTCAGGTCTTTAATGGAGCTTTAATTGAGTTTGTATTTTTAGGTGTAATATATAAGGAAGCTCATGGTTCCTTCTATTGTAGCACTTTCTCTCAACCATTTCCAGTTTTTCTTGCATATTCTTACTCATGGAGGGATTGCGCTTTCGGTGAGATATTGTGCTCTTTGGGAGAGATTGTCATGGTAAATTTATGATTTTAATGAGATTATGATACTATTTTATTTATATTCAGAAATTATCAGGTCTAAATACCCAATGGTTGTATGTGAAAGCGACTTTTAATCAGTAAATAATGCCCATTTCCCTACTATATTGATGTATGCCATTGAATGCTGATGATTTAGATATTATAATGGTAAATTATGATTGTAATAAGTTTAATATGGTATTTTTTTAATTACAAAAAATTATCAGGTCTAAATACCAAAGGGTTGTATGCAAAAGTGAATATTAATGAGCAAACAATTACCATTTCCCCACTATATTGTTGTATGCCATGGTAATGTTGATTATTTCAAATGGGAGAATGTATATACTATATATTTATGATGAATGGAATAAAATGTATGAGTATTATAAGTTTAATGTCCATTAATTAAGCATATTAAGTCATCTTACTTAGTTTAATTGCATTTAGAGAAGATTTGATGCCATTTCCCCAAGGGTTGAATTAGTGATTTTGTAGTTGTTTGGGAGAGGTTAATAACAGTCTGTATAAACTGAATAAGGATGCATATGAGACCTTAACAATGTAACTTAAAAATAATATAACTTTATTGTTAGAATAATCCGTCAGGATTATTGTAAATAAATAATAGGAATATGAATAGATAGGAAGGCGAAAAGGCTGGTAATCAACCGCCTCATGAAATGTATAAATATAGGCATTTGCATTTGAATAATCAATTGGAATCGGGAGTTATTACCAACAAGTGGTATCAGAGCAGGTTGTCTGCCATAACTCCTGCTGCATTTCTGCGCCCTCCTTCCTGCCTGTCTGCTTGCCAGTCCATTGCCAGACTGCTCCATCAGTCTGCCAGTGGAGTCGCATGCAATGTATGCGTTACTCCATCTGCCTGAGTTTTATTCTCTGCGTGCATGAAATACCTAACCCTAATTCCTGCGATCTGTGAGTTTATTCTAGGGCATTTCTTCATGCACTCTCTCCTGTCTGCGTCGATGTTTTTTTCCTCAGTTTGTGAGGTCCTGTTGAGATAGTAAGTCTAAATTTTGGTGTGTATTGGAGACGGCTAACTGTGTGAAGTCTGACTGTTTTTTTGAAGACTGCGTGAGTGATTGTGGCCTCAAAACAATTTCGGTGTTGCTGGCCAGACAAAATCCAAACTACAACACTTTGTCAATATTTACAGTTTCCCGTCGTTTTGGCTCGAAGTTGTAGTGTGGTGTACGCTCTGATCTGTGTACATACACAATCGATCAGTTTAAGTGTAGTATCTGTATCTATTAAATGTATATTTTCGGGGACAGATCATTTATTGCAGCATGGTACTAGGGTTCTCAAGCTTGATATGTGGTTCATAGAACTGGGATTTGGTTTTCGAACCTTGAGCGTTGCATCATAGCACAACCCTAGTGCACACCAACCACACAATTAAACGTCAGTGCGATCAGCAGACTCCCATCTGATTTTTAAATTCGGATATGGTATGACCGTGATTAGATCACATGATCAATTGATCTATATGCCACTTACTGTTTATTAAGGTTTCCTTTCTCACCCATTCACAGTCGCGAGTGCTACGAGCTGCCCTCCTTGATGACCCGTTGAAGCGTTGGAAAGATAATACTATATTGGTATATATGACTGCGATTTCCAGCGTGGCGTAAACCCTAATTCTTGTGTGACTGCGTTGTGAACCCTAATCCAACGAGAAGTCTGCCTGCATTGACACTGTGCACCATTGTGAAGCTACGTTGAAGACTGTTGAGACTCCATTCTCCTCGTTGGAGAACAATCTATGCGTGAACTGCTCAAAACGAAGGCGTTGAATGCATCTCATAGAAAATGGAGATGAAACTGATGGTGGTTCTTGTTGGGCGCTGAAATGTTGGAGTGATTGCCTGTGCGGTGAAGATTGAAGCTGCGTGGAGATTGCTGAAGCTGAGAAGATTGGCGTGGAGAGATTGCTGCCGGTGTGAAGACTCTTGCTGCATTAAAGACTCTTGCTGCCGGTGTGTGACAGATGAGCTGTATGCTATACTGAGGCTGCGTGGAGGTAAAACGTTTTTTACTGGTGCCTGCGTTGAAAACTGGTGCCTGATCATATATATGCTGAGTCTGATGATATAATACTGATAATATACTAGTTCCTACGTTGAAAACTAGTGCCTGATCATATATATGCTGCATGAATTTTGAAGTGAACCCAATTTTTTGTTGAAGTAAACCCTAATTCTTTTTAAAAAAAGAAAAAAAATCTGGATTGGGGCTGAGATTGATATTGCAGACCAATATAAGTCTGTGGATGACTGACAGTAATATATTGCAGACCGATATAAGACTGATATTGATAGATTG
>LPNX010596720.1:96950-115948 GCA_001517045.1 Pseudotsuga menziesii
TATTTAGAAATTCAAGTGGGTTTTGGAGCATTTGAGAAGCCATTTCCAGCATTTACCCAAGGGGAATTAGAACTCCAATTTGCTAGTAAAGACTCCTACTTTGACCAGAGTATTAAAAAAGTTTGAAAAATTAATTGGAGGGTAAAAAATCATCCATGAACATAATATTCAAGTATTAATATCATATTTACACCTTCTCAAAATATTTGGGAGCATTCGGGTCAATTTGGAGACCTAGACATCAAAACTAGTCAAAGGTCGAATTAGCGAAAAAGTGAAAAAATGGTCATTTAATAAAAATTTGAAAAAAGGACATTACATGCATTCATTTGTAGATGATACTATCGCATGGAGAGTGTTCCTACATTCACTTGTATTTTTCATAGAAAATAACACTTGTTTGGGAGTGGTCCTAGCTCTAACAGGCTAAGGATGGTCTACGATGAGTCCTGCATTTAGTTGCAGACGATAGGTCCTGCATTCATTTGTGGATGAGATCAACATTTAGTTGTAGATGATGTGTTCATGCATTCACTTGCATACGATCAATCTGGTCAATGATATGGACCCTCCTCATTAAGGGGGAGTAGACTGATGAGGATTGCATCATCCTTGGACCTATGTCCAAAAATGAGGGATTGATCATCCCCCAAAGAGATCATGATTGCTACAAGTTATATTGCTACAAAGGATCAATAGATAGAAGTGCTATTGCAAAGGATTGAGTGATCAAAGTGCTGGTGTAAAGGATCGAGTGATCAAAGTGCTACTGCAAAGGATCAAGTGCTACAAATGATCAAGAGATTGAAGTGTTGTTGTAAAGGATTGAGTGATCGAAGTGCTGTTGCAAAGGATTGAGTGTTGTAAAGGATATAGTGATCAATTAATTGTTGTTGCAAAGGATCAAGTGATTGAGTGCTGGAGAAGATCAAAGATGAAGACTCGATGTTGTAGAAGATGATTTTCCAGTACTGAAGATGTGCCAGTTACCGATGATTGTTGAAAACTTCCTATGATGTATAGATGTATCACCTTGATGATGTTGTAGACACACTCTCTCTGTCCTCCTATAGTTGATGATGTTGTTGTCAGTAGTGTTGAAAATTTACCTAGGAAATGTTTTTCCACATAGACTTTCCTTGGGGTGGACAAGGACACTTAAATGTTGTGACTCCTAGTCTTGTGCATTTAATAAAGTGAGAAGCACTTTATAATTTTAAAGTGACTTTATTAAAAAGGATAAGTAATGATATTTTCCTAAGTTCACATTAAAATAAAGTTAAGTGAGTGATTAAATAGAATGGGGTTGCTCAAGTTTATTAAATGACATGAGGTGCACTAAATTTCATTTAATTATTATTTAATGGAGCATTTAATGTGAACCCTTCATCTAATCTAAATTGACCGTTAGATTGACAGGGAAGTTACCATGAACAAAAAGGACTAGGGTAAGGAAAAATTTCATTCATTATGATCATTTCGAAAAGAGATTTTTGGAGAGACGAAGAGAAACAAAAATAGTGAGGGTTTGAAGAGAATTTGAACCAGGAGAGAGAAATTTCCAGAATTCGAAGTGGGCACATTTCCCAAGAAATTTTGGGCACATATTTCTAGATAAATATTGGAACAAAAATTGAGGAGATTTGCAACAGGGATTTGGCATAAAAATCGAGGAGATCCGTACAGTACCCGTCCGTACAACAAGCACAAAATTTGATAAGAATCCATACAACAATTATTGTTGTTGTCAGAATCTGTACAACATTAAATATTGTTGTCAGAGACTGTACTAGGCACGGATTTTGAGGTCATTCAATGCCACAGGATGTGCACTATCATACCATACCAGACCGCACATTTTCACACGTGTGGCATAGATTTCAAGGATGAATTTATGAGTAGACCGTACAGTTCTGTCAGAGAGTTTTTGGCACAATTTTAGAGGAAGGAATGTGATAAGTAATGTTATTCTCGGTTTGTAAAAATTGTCTGAAAAATAATAAAATATCTCACTCTGAAACTAGGTTTTTCCTTAGGGGTTTTATAATGGACCTTTTGTAAAAAACAAGCTTGTTAATTTCATGTGTCTGTTTGTATGAACGTTTCTGAGTTTTAAATTTCCCAGTATTAAAGAAAACTTATGAATTGTCTAAAATTGAGAAAAAGAACCTCATGTGTTTTAGTCAAGTTAAATTTTGTTAAAAATTTATGCATTGAAGGGTTGGGCATGAAATCATGCAGATAAGCCAAAAGTCTTGTAACTGGGTTGGGGTTTCTTTCAAAACATTTCAAGTAACCCTTCTTGTTAAGGGGGAGAATTGAAATATTATAACTTCAAAGAATATTCTAAATGTATTTTACTGATGTACCCCAAGGGAGATATATCATTCCTTTGTCGGGGTGTTACTATTGTATTTTGTCATCTTAGAGTCATGAGGAATAACCTCTAGTGTAAGTCAGGTCAATAGAACCCCAATGAATATAATCTAATACTATTTTGAGTCTTATCAGGTGAAGTCATCCCAGTTAGTTTAGTGGGGCCGAATTGTTAGGATAAAATTCAAGTGAAATAAATAGTATAAATAGAGGATATGTGTTCCTCATTTGAACACACACTCACTTGTGTATAGCACATGGGAGAGAGAGAGAGATATTTGCTGGGAGAAGAAGCACTTTTTTGGGGTCTTGCATTAGAGGAAATTTCAACTCAAAATGGGCCTCCTAAAATGAACTAATAAAATAATAGTTAAAATAATAAAATAATATTTTTTAATTTTGGAGGAAGAAAAGAAAAAAACTACTTTTTTGTTTGTATTTTTGACATATCTCCCTGTGTTTTTACTCAAATTTCGATTAGGAGAGCTCGTTGGATGCAAAATTTAATTCCGCATCCAACTAGTACCCACTCAGCATACTTTTTACGGACCCCGCCACCCCAAAAACAAGAAATACCTGAAAAAATGGAATGATGACATCATCATTACGTTTTTTCAGGTATTTCTTGTTTTTGGGGTGGCGGGGTCCGTCAAAAGTATGCCGAGTGGGTACTCGTTGGATGCGGAATTTAATTCCGCATCCAACGAGCTCTCCCGATCAAAATTTGAGTAAAAACACAGGGAGATATGTCAAAAATACAAAAAAAAGTAGTTTTTTTTTATGATACCTATCTTCAAATTTATATTAAAAAAGTGTTTAAGACCTATACGGTATTTCAAATTTGAAGCAATTTCATTGGCTAACACATGATGACATGGAATTTGAATAAAAGTTAAAAGGCCCATTTTGAGTTGAAATTTCCTCTAATGTTTTTTGTACTTTTGATACATCTATATAGAGAAAGTTTTGATTGGTTTTTACTCACTTGTGTATAGCACATGAGAGAGAGAGAGAGAGAGAGAGAGAGAGAGAGAGAGAGAGATCTGCTAGGAGAAGGAGCACATGTCTTGGGTCTTTTATTTGTACTTTTATACATCTACATAGATGAATTTTTGCTGGGTTTTCTTCCCCATGATGGTTTCTCAGGACAAATATCCGTGTTCTTTTGCGTTGTCATGCTTGTCTATATTTCAATGATCCTTTTGCATATGGTTATGATGTTATGATTCTAAATGTAATTAGATCTTGTATAACCATTAAAAACTTAACATAAATGAGGAAACCCTATTTAGATCCACCTAGGGTTTATGCAATTATGGACGAAGTGGACCCAAAAGAGTAGACTGGGATAAGAAATGACTAGATCTGGATGCTTGAAGAGTAGATTTGTTGAATTAAGGTGGGTTCAAGCATACCCAATCGACATATATGAATATATGACCAATAACCCAAGGAGGAAGCCTACCTAGAGAAGACCAATGCTAGATCCTAGGTGTTGTTAGGGAATAAGTAATCTTATGGCCAGGGTATGAGGTCACCAACATACTGGTTTATTAGACAAACTATAACAATATGTATTTGAATTCAAATCAAATTTATATATTATCAAAGAGTGAAACAAAGTTCTATGGATAGAAAAAGCATACCTTATTTTGAAGGTTGATCCTAGTTTCAACTTCTTCCAAAGAAATCCCTCAATATGTTGCTCCAATACATGCAAAAAGGAAAACTACCCTTCTCAAAGCACTTTCATATATTACAAATTAGAGATATTATCAAAGAATAGGATTGATATTTGATGTAAAATCACAATTATGAACATAACTCATTTATAACTGAAAAATTCATATCAAAGGTTTTGAAGGAAATAAGTCTCTTTATTCATAAAAGTTTGAAACAAATACATTCAACTTAGCCTAATCTGATCTTCTTGAAACCTGATTTTGGGCCCTCTTGCTCCTCTTCTCTGAGGAAAATCCTCCAGCATAACTATTTCTCTAGAATGGCCCCCCTTTTCCCTTATCTCTTCAAATATTTTTATGGTCAAATGAGAGGAGAGGTTACATGGCTAGTGCAGTTAGGGAAGGCGGGGTGGTTTCCATATTGACCCCAACCACCTTGTAATTAGTTTGCTTTTTTAATTTGAACAAGTTTTTAAGGGACACATGAGTATAAAAGGATAAAAATGCGTGTAACATGCGGGTTTCCTTAAGGAAACTTGCGTGTGCAACTTTTTAAGATAAAACACAGGTTTACTATGAAAAACTAGCATGTAACACGCCAGTTGTGATATTGAAAGTTGTGTGTATGTTTAAAACTCATAACAAAAAAGTATCAATACTTGAGTAATCATAAGGTGATCCAAACCAAATCCTTCTATAGCTATAAGCCTCTTCAATCCTACTTGTCCTTTTGTGCGACAAAATACTCAGTCTCATCACTCGGACGGAGAAATGTATTTTTGAGTTATAACACCAGGGTAAATGGATTTGGATTTAAATGAAATTTAAGATCTAGGGTTTAATTAATTATTCCTAGGTGGGTTTGATGTTCGTCATCAGATAGGTACCTCATCTATCAGATCTACAAATATAGGGTTTTAATAATGAGGGTTTTGTAGTGAGAGTTATATTAAGCCCTCAAGAAATGAAATAGATACAAACATACCTAGAATTACTTGCTGCTAACCTTGTATGGTGATGATCTTCCCTTTCTAATCAATTACAAGCTTTCTCCATGCAATGCTAAGTGAAATCAGTTTGTTCTCAAAGAGATTAAGTGTGCCCTCCTCTTGCAAAAGATATCTACCTAAGTAAAAAATTATTTGCAAAAATACAATAAATAAATGAAGAAAGAAACAACTAGCATCAAGATGATTACAAGATCCAATAAAGATACTCCCTGAACCCAAAATGATTAATAGGAGAAGGATGGAGCTCAGTCACAATAATGACCCCCTCAAATCATCCTCTTCACCAATGGTACGACCACTTGCAAAGATGTTCGCAAAGCATAGATATGCAAGAATGCTAGAAAGATAAAGACTTTCCAATATCCATACAAGGCATTCGACAAAGATTCCATGAGATTTTGCAAAAATATTTTATTATTCCAAGAGCGCGAGAGCCAAAATTTCCTTTTACAATGAGATATTAAACCCGTCAAGATTGTTAAGGGACAGAGCCTTGCACAACTCATTTTAGAAGGAAACCACCATTGAGAGGAGAGTCTCGAAGGAATGATGGTGTTGTATATAGATGAAGAACACAAATGGTATAGGGATATTATCTTCTACTTAAAAACTTTGAAGTGGCTTGATTACCTAGTTGACCATTAGAGAAAATCCCTGAGATTGAAGGAATCTAACTATGTGCTAACACAAGACATATTAGGATGGAAAAACCCTGTTGGGATAATTTTGAAATGTGTGAATCCTAAGAGTCCAAAGAAATTATGAATGACTTGCATGTAGGTGTGTGTAGCAGTCACTATGCCCCTAGATATACCACATCCAAAATTACGAGTAGGGTATTATTGTCCCACATTGTTTAAGTATGTTCACGCATTTGTAAGGGTTTGTCAAGAATGTCAAATATTCTATGGAAAACCAAGGTTGCCTACAGTGCCTTTGTCTCCTATAATTTTAGAATCTCATTTTCAACACTGGGGAATGTATTTTGTAGGGCCAGTCGATCAGAATTTGAGTAGCGGGTACTAAGTAAATTCTGACATGCACATATTATTTTACTCAATGGGTTGAAGCTATTCCCACTAAGAAGGAAACGTCAGAGGTAATAGTAAAATTATTAGCAGAATACATTGTTTCGAGGTCTGGATGTTGTTTAAAGCTCACTAATGATAATGCTAAAGCGTTCATTAAGATCAAAATGTATGAGTTTTGTGCTAATTATGGTATTGTCCTATCCCATTCATCAAACTATTATCCACAAGGAAATGGCTTGGCAGAATTTAGTAATAAAAATATGCTAGGGTTGCTAAAAATAATGGTTGGAGAAAATAGGAGTTATTTGGTTTGATTACGGTTGTGATATGTAAAAGACACTGCTTTAGGGGAAACTATCTGGTTTAGTTCCAAATATGCTAGGATATCCAAAGGAGTAAAACAGCCTGAAAATGGTTCTTCTTCCACAACTGCAGCATATAGGTTGAGTACAACTAAATTCAAAACCAAAATGCGCTGTAGTATGAAGATCTTCTTTACATGGATTTGATTTTGACAGAATTTGACTCTGAGCTTGTCAGTCTTGTAGATATACCATCTGATGTCTGCACAACACTATCTAAATTTTTAGTTGAATTATGATTAATGGAATATATATTCCTAATTCCTGAATAATTACTAAAAGCAAAACATTAATCATTTTTTCCTTCTCAATGCAGGTAGTGTCAGTAACATTCATTGATGGTGGTAAGGGATTCAATGTCATTCCAAAAAAAGTGAGATTTGGAGGCATGTTTCAGAGCCTTACATTTGATGGACTTGCTAAGCTAAGGAGAAGAATCAAAGAGGAAAGTTTATCTTCTTTGTAGGATAAGATGAACCTTGATCTTACATACCTAATCAGTGTTTTTTTATAAGGAACTGTTGATGGATAAAAATGTGAAAGACTATATAACCTACTGATACCATGTGTATGGTTTCTTTCAGATTATAGAGAAGTAGGCTGTTGTAAATGGGTGCACAACATTTATTGATTTTAAAGAAGAAGAACTCCCTGAATATCCTCCTATTTTCAATGATGAAAGGTTGCAGAAAATTCAAGGAGGATCTACTGGGTTGGTTATGAGTGCACCATGGAAGATTCCTTAGAGATCAATTGTCTATTGACATAATTCCATCCTTCAATCACCAATTCACCGATGGTAAGTACCATGAATTCAATACTCAGATCCACCTACACCATTGTTTTTATAAAATTAGAGAATCTATTATGATAATGGATGTGAATGGGGTTTCCTAAATAACTCTTAAGTTTCAACATGTTTTTCGGGGTTTTGGATCCAATTTTTTTCAGAGATAATCCACAAGAAATGCGTGAATGAGTGGGATCACTCTTACCATCCATTTCCTCCACACTATCCACTAAACTTTGGGGATTGTTTGATTATGTAGGAATCAATCACTATACACAACAAAAATTCATACCCATTCCCTAGATAACACACAACATCTCTATCTAGATTCCATGGTTTATCTGGTTAGAGCATTCATAGGAAGCCACCTCAAAACCTTCCACTAGAGTTAAGACTAAATTATGGTTCATTTCACCTAATTTTACCGACTTTACTCAACTTGGATTCTAAAAACTTCTTCCTTGAATTAAGGGATTTGGTCCTTTTCTTGGAGTTCCTCCTTATTTCATGGGTAATGTCCCCTTTATTCTTGGGTTCTTGAAGGTAATCGCACTTATGAGCCAATTGTGCATGAATTAAGTGTTAAGTTGGATTATCATAGGTCTAGTAGTGCTATTATTAGTGAGGTAGTTATTAATTAAACCTCAATTTAGCATGTTATTTTTGAATGACCTACTTGTAACCATTATTGTTTTGTGAATAGAGTGTTGAGAGTAATTCTTTGCCACAACTTCTTTCTTTTTTGTTCACTTGTTGAATACTTTGTTTGTATTGCTTTCAATTCAGGTTATAGATCTCTCACAGGATTCAAGAATTATACATGGTATCAGAGCTCTAGTGCCAAGTTCAATTCCCCCAAGTTAAGTCAGAGGGGGGTTTTGGAGTATCGGTTGAATAACCACCGTACCTCGAAATATAATGTGGACTAACTGCCACACTGGGATCCTTGGACTATGTTCTTGGTTTCAGATGTTTACCAACATCTGCAAGTATTGGTGTAACAACAAACCTTACATGGTATTTCTTCCAAGTATTTGTTTGTATTGCTTTCATTTAGGTTATAGATCTCTCACATGATTCGAGAATTCTACATGGTATCAAAGCTCTGGTGCCAGGTTCAATTCCCCAAAGTTAAGTCAGAGGGGAGTGTTGGAGTATCGGTTGAATAACCTCCACACCTCAAAATATAATGTGGACTAACCGCCACATTGGGATCCTTGGACTATGTTCTTGGTTTCAGATGTTTACCAACATCTGCAAGTATTGGTGTAACAACAAACTTGACATGGTATCAGAGCTCAAGTCACGGGTTCAATTCCCTCGAGTTATGTCAGAGGGTGTTGTTGGACTATTTGTTGAATAACTGTCACAACTCAAAATATAATGTGGACTAACCACCACAGTAGGGTCATGGGACTATGTGCTTGGCTTCAAATGTTTACCAACATTGTTAGGCTTTGGTGTAGTTGTTGAATATCTCAATAATATCTCTTCACTTTCCTTAGGTAAAATTTCTGATTTAGGTGATGAAGATGATGCTACTAACAACGATATACATGATGATAGTAATGAACAAGTTGCAGATTTGACAGTGAAGCCACTTTTGGTAAGACAAACTCAACAAGTTGCAAGTAACCTGGTTAGGTACCCATAAGCTACAAAAAGGACAATCTCAGAGTTCAAGGATGCTCCACATGCATTTGTTACTACAAAGCCCTTTGTTTCCCTTATATTGTTACATAATCATTGTTGCAACCCTACAATCATACACATAAGATGCAAGGGACCCATATTGGCCTGCTTCCATAGATGATGAGATCAAGACCTTGATCCAAACTTAGGAGATGATTCCTCTACTTACAAAGAGGAATCTTGTACCTCTTGACATATACATCAAGTCCTTCACTGAGAAGAAGTTCTCATACTTATAGGCTAACTTAGGGCTAACTTAGGACAAGTGGAGACATTTGGGTAGACATTCACAATCTACTTAGCATTTTTTCATTTTGTGAGGAGGGGTATTTCCCATGAGGTATTCCCTTTTTCCTCAGTTCAAGAGGATTTCATTTATTGTATTTTGAGTATCTAAAATGGCATCTTTGGCAAGGATTCAATTTTTGGATTTTTCACCTAAGTTAGGCTTAAGGGGGGGTGTTGGAACATTCTTTTAATTCCTTATGTAATTATTCTAACCATAATACTTTAGACCTTGGGTTATGTAATTGGTTGGTTATATCCATGTTCAATTTGACCACCTAGTGAGTGAGGACACATCATTCCTAGTTTTTAGGGAGTTTCCAATTTTTTGGCATAGGAGACCACCTTAAAACCTTCCACTAGAGTAAAACTATGGTTTTAACTCATTGCATGCCCAATTCCACCTAATTTTACCTAATTCACTTAACTTATCCTCCAAACCACACTTCTTCCTTGAATTAAGAGATTCCTCCCTTGAATTAAGGGGTTTGGTCCTATTGCCACCTGATATGAACCTCAGGTCAGGTGGTATAAATATTCAAGACATTGGGTGGATCCTCGAGGGCAAGTCATGACTCAAGTGATGTCACCTAATAATTGAATCCTCCATCTAGACCAACTCTTAGCAAATCCAAGGGGGGTGGTCCCTAAGAAAATAAAACTATGGCTTTTAAGCTAGGTTATGAAGGGAAAACTAATTCTAGGATTTTGGAAAAGTTAAAACAAGAGAGCAATGACAATGAATTAATCAACAACATAATATATCACTGAAAATGACACATAATTCAATTTAAACAAAAGTTATTGGATAGTAGACTAGTGCCAATGGAGTTAAATAGTTGTTGATAAAAGGAAATGTTTTCTTGTGCTTCTTGGTCAGTTTTAGATTTATTATGAATGAGTGGATTATGGGAAGGGGATTTTGATATAATATAAAGTACGTGGAATGAGTCAAGATTACCAAGTGTAGTTATTCATGAGAAAATAGTTATATCGAAGTCACAGGGGTGTGTCCAACACTAGCACAAATGAGGATGTAGCTTGACGGATACCCATGGTCACTACCTAATAGATCCCCCTTCATTGAAGGATTTTCCCAAAAATGATAAAGTGTCAAAGGCGTTGGATTTTTTTTCTATGGGAATTAATTTTATTGTGGAGTAATTACAAAGTGCTACAAGTCCCTTTTTGATTTCCCAGCAGATCAGGCGAGCCTATGGTGGACTAGAGCATACAAAGACAAAATATAAAAAAATGATTTTTATTTGCAAATAGAGAAATAAAAGAAAATGAACTACTTGCAAGAAAATAAATGTTATTTACTATAATTTAACTATGAATCTCTTTTTTGGAATACCACCTACTCGGGAAAGCCCTTTCAATATCACCATACTTAGGGAAAGATAGTGGTTCGTTACTCTTTATTACGAAATAAAAAAAGGAAAACTGAAAAGAAACTACTCTAAGGTTAGCAACCACAATAATAATACAAAGCAGAAAAGCAAACCATAAAACAAGTGACACAAACCTCCCCATAGGGGATGGGGTGTGGGTGTTGGGAAACTCACTTTTTTTTTCTTTGTTACTTATTATTACAAGATAAAGGTGGATGCCTTTGGTCCTTATAGATTTAGATCCAAAGGCTTACAAGGTTGATGAAATAGAAAAGGATCAAGGCATGTTTCTTTGGGAAATCATGAATGGCCTGGATACTCAATTTTTCGGAAACACTTCATCTTACCTGTTCCTCAAAAGTGTAAATCCAACCACCTAGTATGCACCAAATGTGTCGATTAAGACATTAGAAGCATACAAATTTTAAGTACTTAAAGATCAGAAATATGCACAAGTGCTTAACAAAACTAGATCTATTCAAAGATGAAGCTTGAATGACTTAGATCTAGCAGCATACTTAAATAAATGAGCCTTTAGATATTCTATTAAAATAAACTAATTTACTTAAGCATGAAATGAACTGTAACCTAAAAGAAAGTTTAAAGAAAAGATGAAGGAGAGGGAGAAGGATGGACCTAAATCCTAGGAACTTTTGGGTTGTGGAGTCAGTTGGTGGAGAGAGGAGGGACTATTGTATTCCAAAATTCTTGAAAGTTGGAGGAGTCAACCAAGATCAATCATCCCTTAAAGTTAGATACTTGCATCATCTTGGAAATATTTGCACAAAAAGGTCAAAAGCAAAGGTGTTGTCGAAAGCAAAAAATTGGAAAGCATGTAATTAAACAAAATGTACATGCAAACTAAGATATCTACAACCATTAAAAAATAAGAGCATGATTCAAAATAGAACAATATCTTATCCTACTGGTATATAGCTCCCCTTATAGGCCTACAACTAACCAAATAAATGCACCATGGCTTAGGTTTGTGGATGATTGATGGATGGTTTATGAGGTAACAGGTATTAGATTCTTTTGCATAACCACATGAGACCTCCAAATCGTTTTTATTATTCCAAATGGTACTACAAAATACAAAAGCATAGATTAAACATCCTTTTGGTCCTTTCTGACCATGAGAAAATGAGAGCCAAGGCATTTCTTAAATAGCCAATGAAGAGAAATGCCCAATGAGGGGCGAATTGACTAACTAGAGAAAAGAGGGTGAATTGATGAGTGAACTGAAGATTGGAGTAGAGTTCAACACCAGATATTGGAGCCACCTCTCAAGAGGTAGGTGCCATCTCTCATTGGGATTATCTCCCATCAACCAAATGATGCCAAATATGCTAATGCACACCTCTCCATGGAGAAATACACCCCCCTAATCGAACAAACTCATACTTCAAAGTATCTGATTGGATTCAGGTGAACCCGGCCTTCGATTTGAATTTTAGTTAATGTCATTTAACTCTGACACCTCGAAAACATGTCTAGGACAAGTTTCATTTATCGGTGGGATTCTATTTTTATCCATATTTTCCATTCTTTAGAATTTTTATTCACGTTTTCAGAGAAAATCAAATTAAGTTAAAAAGATACTAATTTGACTCTCAAAATGGGTTTAGGGGTTAAGTGAGTGCTCTGAGTTAGAAAACGAGCACCCCTATGGTAAATTCCACCTTATAACCACATTTGTATGACTTTATTTTATTTTATTTTTACATTAAAAACTTTAAAAATGTCTTTTTTTATGGTAAAATTTTTTATTAGTGAAAAAAAACAAAAACTAAGAGGGACCTAGTGCATGTTCATATGAATCAAAATTGATGACTAGGATGGTAATATATGTTGACACTTATACTTTAATAATCTCCTAAGGCCTAAGTACCAAGACAATTACTACAACTTTGGAGGTTTGAGTGAAAAACTCGGAAATTATGCAGCACTGAAAAAAACACATAATTAACAAGGGAAAGACACTATAGAGTAATGTATTGATGTCTAAGTCATAGGAAACCCAATTTTGTTACAAAAATTCATCATGCTACGTCAACTTATTACAACTTGCATGAGGAGTATGAACGTGCAAAAAATTTGAAAAGGGTCAAAATTGGCCTGCATGGACTTAAAAATTTCTGAACTTGATGACTCAATTGAATAGTTCCAATAAGTACAAATTAGGTAGTAACATATGGATCCCACTACGAGAAATGTGCTCGATCTGGTCATTGAGAAAGGAGAGGACAAGAGAAATCCATAATCTATAGTTTCAATAATCTGTAAAAATAATTCAACTTGACAGGCCAAACCCTAAGTAACACAAGTTTGATAACAACCATTGAACCATAAGTTGTTTTATTAGAAAGTAATTAAAACTAACTAACGAAAAATACAAGTATTATACTTAAGTACAGAAAAGAAATGAAAAAAGTAAATGCTCACTTTGGAGCTTATTTTCCTATTCTAAGCATGATATAAAACAAAAAGTTAGGTGTAACCATAAATCCAATGTAACCACGTAAGCATTTTATCAATATCATTTTTTTCCCCTTGTGTTTGGTTACCGGCCAAAACAAGGATACCTTTAAGAAACAAAAGCTTGCATGGGTATTCAAGATGGGAGGTTTAGATGGGAAGATCATAGACATGTAATACATCATCAAACTACTTCCCAAATTGACAAGTCCTCCTGTAGGCTTCTTCTATCCAAGACTGGATAGGAATAATGCACACATCTGTATGATGAGGAAGATACACTACTTCATCATACTTGTCAACATGACTTATCAAATGATAAATATGTGTGTAATCCCCAAGCTGCTCCAAATCATAAGGAACCTCTTCATGCAAAGATGATGGTTGATACTGATCATCAATTTATTGCATCACATCCAACTCTTCATTGCAATGCTTCTCCAAGTCTTCATTATTAATACTTATGTGAAACTTTGAGTAATATGTCTCTTAATGATAATAGAAAAAAAATTGAATGCTCCTCTTCCATACCAAGGATTTCAAAAGTCTTTGAATGAACACTTCCTTCATTGGTCATATAATAAATGGTGTTTTCAATAAGACTTTCAAAAGTCTCATACAAGTTTACGGGGAAGCTCCCTCCCCTCCATCGCCCCAACTCCGGAAGCTTGCTCCCCATGGAATCGTTGTGGAAGCTATCTTGAATCACGATTCTATGATCACCCCTGAGCCAGAGCATTTTGTAAAGCGTGATTTTGGGGAAGTTAACACACTCCCTGTGTTTGTCTAGGAGTGATATCTCCCTGAACACTCCCATATCGGTCCTAGGTGCTTTACCCGGTGCTTTCACTTCACTACCACGTATCTCCCTAATGCTCCCAACAACGCTCCCCCTCTAGCTCCATGCCTGCAGAAAAAAGAAAATAGAGGAAGGGGATGGGGTCCACATGTGGGATTTTGGAGGGAAGGACTAGGGATTTGGGGGATAAATCCCTCTTCTCCATCTTCATTCTCACTTTGATTGATAAGAGGAGAGGAGAGGAAAAGAGAAGGCCACCATCATTGGAGATTGAAGAAGGTTGAAACTTGAACTTGTCACTACCATTGGAGGGCGGGATCCAAAGATGTAGGCTCTAAAATATTTCTTGTTGATTTTCTTTATGTTTGAAAGTTTTTGAACTTTGATCTCTATATTTAATCATGAATGCTTGGCATATATATTCTAAAGTTTAGACACTAGAATGTACATTATAGATGTTCCTCTCCTATTGTTTCCCATGCTTCCTCCCTCATTCTATTGCAAGAAATAGGTTAAATATCTAGTTCCAACAACCATGATGATGGGTTTATGGTTTATTTTGTTGGTTCCTTTTGTTATTTTGATGATGGTGATTGGAGATTGGAGGAGGAATGAGGGAGAGGATGAAGAAGTGGGGAGTGGCACATACCATGTAGATGAGTGTAGTGAGAATTTCTCCTCGCTACAGGGGCAGGAATGGCTCCCTTGTGCCTATAGGGCACAAGGGTAGGTTCCTACTCTTTGAAAACATGAAAAAAAGAAAGAGAAAATGGCATAAACAGAGCAGCGAATTAAACTAAGCTAACCTAAACAAGAATAAGCAAATGGAAACTACTGTAAACTAGATCTAAGAGCTAATAACAGAAAATAAAGAGGCAGATGAAGCCCTTGTGAACCCCTCTGTAGAAAACGGGTTAGGTTTTTGCCTCCTTGAAACCTGCAAACAACCTAAGCTACTACAATTGCAAACTTGCAAACAATGTCAATGAAAAACCTGCAAATAAAAATATCAGTTAGAAAGCAAACCAAGTAAACAAACATGAAAAGAAATTATACCTCACTTAGGTGGAAATTGGCCACCATGCCCTAGCTCATGGGAGCAACTCTCTCTTGGTTGGGAAGCAATGGCTTGATGGAATAGAAATGGAGGAGAGGGAGAGTGGGTGGTTTGAGAGGCAAAGGTCTCAAAGCATCCACGGGCAGCATAACAATAGGCAAGTGAGGAGTGTTTTGAGAGTGACCCCCCACCCTCCTTTTATAGTTTTTCCAAGGGATTTTAGGGTTTTAAGCCCTTGGTAAGGGATTTAGACCATTTTTTGGGCCTTTAGCCCCTTCTGCCCTAACTTTAGCCCCTTTTAGGGTTTTAGCCCCTTTTTGAGGGCTTTATCTCCTAGGGGGCTATTTCGGGCTCTTTTTTTGGGTTTTTAGCCCCTTTCTTCATCCGTGGCCTCTTTTGGAGGTGTGGGGGTCAAATGGAAGGTCTTATGAAGTGAAATGAGTGTTGTGATATGGTGTCCTTGGGTGGTGTAGGCCATTGAGAGCTATGTGGGGGATTTTTGGGTTAACCAATTTCCCCCTGATGTGTGATAGCATGAGCTCAATGTATGGCCGATGGACACCATAGGATTTGCTGTGTAGAGGTGGTGCTTCCGGGGCTGGGGCATGGGGACTTTTGGTTTTTGTATTAATATGGTTCCCATCAATGGGTGAGATACAATAAATGTGTGACATGTATATGGACGAGGCAGGAATCCCCATGCTCGTGATAATGTCAAAATAATTATTTGATCTATGCTCGAAAATACAAGAGACGACCATATACAACTGATGTTACAATGCTGGTTGCCTCTATGTGAGGCTGAATAAAATATTGATCTAGTACATTGGACCCATGACTAACGGTCTGCTGGATTTGGTACATAGCTGTGTGGACTCGCTGATTGAGAGTTAGAGTCTTTGTGGTACAAGTATGTTGTATCAATTGTAAAGGTATATCGAAGCACTGCTGGGGCTTCTGAACACTGTCTCCAACGCAACCCAGAAATCACAAGGGACATAACCTATTTAGGTCCCTCAAGTGGACTCACCAATGTGCTAGAGTCAGGTGACATCTGGGGTCTTCGACCAAGTATTGTGTGGAGAAAACCCTGTACGAATCTCAACGGTGCGATGATGGAGTTGAAGTCAAGCACGTGAGAAACAACCATCCCAAGAGGCACTAAGGACTCCTCTCAAGTGGTCCAAGGAACTCATCAATGGTGTTAATGAAACCAAGGTACACGGACCTTTGGGTCTATCCTCTGGAATATGTGTATTGGTGTCGACAAAGGGAGACCTGCCCCTAGTCAAGGTGATGATGTTTCCTTGACCAAGAGCGCGAGATGGATAACCAAAAGGTTTGAAGCAATCTGCGGAATGACTCACTGAATTGGGGGTGAGGGGAGGGAAGGGAAAAAACTAAACAGGGGAAGGAGGGGAGTGGGAGACTCAAACCTCCTTTGTTCAGAGTATGAAGGAAGGGAGGAATAGGCAGAAAATGAAACTTAACTCATGGGAATGGGATCATAGTTGTAATATCGGGAATGTCGCTGCAGATGGGAAATACTTGGAGGAGGTGGACACTTTTGATACTGATGTGATTGAAGGAAGACACATTGCAGAGTACTCTGAACAAAGGCGACCCAATGTGGGGATTTTGATAAACCATTTTCTGTGGGGTGGTGTCTAGGGACATCGTTCTGGTACGATCTCATGGATTTTTGGTGAGCCTGAGAAGGTAAGTGCTTGATGGTGCTTTCAATTTTAGAGAGTCTGAAAGCACAAAGAAGACTCCAGTGGGGGATCTTTTTCATTGGTAGTCTCCTATGCCCAAAAAAGGATAAAATTATACATAGGAGAGCTCACCCATCCTGGAGGGGATGAGAGACTTCTTTACCGTTGGTAGTCTAATCAGGCCGGAAAAGGTTAAACCTATACTGACCGGACGGTCATTCAAATACTTTTATGAGCATGAATGAAACCAAGTTTGCTCGGCAATATTTTCTTGTTGAGACGGCTGGAAAAGAGCTTAATGACAACCAGTGGTGATCTTTTTCGTAAAGTGCGGCTCCTCTTCCGGAGAAAGCATAAAAGTATGCAGAGGGGAACGGTCTTGGCTTGAGTGTGCCAAGGAGGTCCTTTTCATGAAATGGTCTACATGGTCCACAAAAGGAGGTAAACGAGACAATGTAGATGCCCTTTCCTATACTTTAGCAAGTGGGAAAGGAAGCAGCTGCACTCGATGATCTTTTCATTGTCTTAAGGAGTTAGAAAAGAGCTTAAACAAAACTCCAATGTGGTCAACCGACTGCGGTGGCACAAGCGGTGCCCCATGTCGGGACGGTGGACATAGGTCTAAAGGTCATCCACACAGTATGGATGGAGCAGAATGCTCTCAAACATACCAATACATGCATGGGAAAGATCGTGGTAGAGGCCTATGAGACGGTGTGGTAGAGGCACACAAACCGAGGTGGCTCTCGGACAGAGGTCAGGAGAGCATGTGTGTGTGTTGCAGTGGATGGAATTGACTACATGTGATGTAAGTACAAGTCCGGAGGTACTTATATGCCAAATGCATGCAATAAAAATAAATTGTTTTGTGGACAGTGGTCCAGTGGTCCGCGTAAGCTACGGTGAATGGAAAAGACAACTATGTGTTAAAAATACAAAATAAAAGTTAAAATTACAGTCCTTAACGGGCGGTGGCCCGAGGACACTTATATGCCAAATACATGGAAGAAAAACAAAGGGTTTTGTGGACGATGGTCTAGGTGTCCGCATACGGTGTGGTGAAAAAAGACAACTATAAATACAAAAAATAAAAGTAAAATTACAGTCCTTAATGGGCGGCAACCCGAGAACTTGCATGAGTAGTGGTCGAGAAGCGTGATACGAGTACCAGTCCGTAGACACTCGCATCGTCATTTCATGGCTCGTGAATCGAGGTGACTTGTGGGATATGGTCCTGAAATTGACTTATTAAACATGAGATGATGGTCTCATAAAGAAATGGAAATTTGATTTGGAGGTGTGAGAGTGTCTCGAACAGGCTCCGAGTGACTTTTGACTAGCAGCTGATGGGGCTGCCTTTGATTTTTGCTGAAAAATGTTGAAAAAACAAGAAAAAGAAAATGAAGTGACTCATTGGTGATGTTAAGCATAAAATTTCTTGAGGTAGATCCCATTGCGGGGGTTCTCTAAGAGTTGTCCATCAGAGTCAATGAGGGTGTATGCCCCTTTTTCGAGGAAATGGTGGACGATGTATGGGCCATACCACATTGAATCGAACTTGCCCTTACCCAATTTATCGTTTGGTTGGTTGTAGAGTAAAACCATATCACCTTCACTTAAGGTGTGAAGGTGGACATGGGAGTCATACTGGATCTTTGATTGTGTTTTTGCTGCTTCGATGGCTTGGATGGAAGCTCGACGGTCTTCTATGGTTTGCTCGAGTTGGACGAGCCGTTCTTCTAAAGGTGAAGTATTAGGAAGGAGTTCCACCGCGAGGCGGAGAGATGGGATTTGGCACTCTATAGGGAGCATTGATTCAATTCCATGTACTAGGCGGAAAGGGGTGAAATCGGTTGTGGTTCTTGTGGATATGCGATAAGCCCATAAGGAGGAGAATAGCCTGTGATGCTAGTTAGTTTTGTGATTTCCTACCATCCGTTGGAGCATTGTTTTGATGATTTTGTTGACTGCTTCAACTTGGCCATTGCCTTGAGGGTAGTAGGAAGAGGAGTACTGGTGTTCAAATTTCAACATGGTTGATAATTCAACCCATACGGTGCCTTGGAAGTGTGCCCCATGATCAGAGACTAATTGTTTGGGTACACCAAACCATGTAATAACATGGTTGAAGAAGAAACGTGCTGTAGTTTCAGCTTTGCAATCGAATGTGGGCATGGCTTCGGCCCCCTTGGTGAAGCAATTGACTGCCATGATAATGTACTTGTGGCCACTAGCCGAAATGGGGTTGATGGTCATGAAGTGGATTTCCCATTTGCAGAAGGGCCCGACTATGATTATGTGGGATGTAATGGTGCGGGGGGGGGGGG
>LPNX010596720.1:116046-131580 GCA_001517045.1 Pseudotsuga menziesii
AGCGAAGATGGAGGGCTAGAAATAGCTGATGCATAGAATCTTTTGGGCAGTTGCTAGGCCTAAAAGGTTACCACCACAGGCTCCACTATGACTATCGTTGAGGATGGTCTCGGTCTCATCATGGGTGAGGCAACGACGTAGGATGGTATCAATGCCTCAATGATATAGAACATCTCCAATCAGCAAGTGGCAAATGGCTTGATGTCGGATGCATCGCCTATCCTCACGATTGAAGTGCACTGGGAACTTTTTTGTTCGTAAATAGAGAAGGATGTCCCCATACCATGGGTTGTCGGTAGATATGACGAATAGGAAATCATCAGGGTGATCATCCTTGGGGGGCGATGATGTGGTTAATGGGGGAAGATCGGTCATGAGTGTGGCCAGTGTGAGTGCCTTCGTGCTTTTTGGAGACACAAATTCTAGGTCGAACTCTTAGAGGACGACTACCCACTTGGCTGCTTGACCTTGTAGAAGGTGGTGGCTTAAGAGGTACCACGTTGGGTTTGAATCAGCCACTACATGAGTATGGTTGGCAATGATGTAGTGGTGCAAACTTTGAGCTGAGAAGATGACGACAAGGGATAATTTATCCTCGGGTGAACATCATAATGGGGGTCCTATTAGCTTCTGACTAATGTAGTAAATCACATGCTCATGGTGAGCATCGTCTTCTTGGACCAAGACTCTAGCAATGGCATTTTCTGAGCTTGACCCAAAGGATGAAGTATCGAGTGAAATATGGTGGTGAGAGTAATGGTGCAAAAGCCAGGGCTTGTTTGAGTGCCTTGAATGATTCTTGTGCTTGCTGATCCCAAACAAAGGGGATTTTTGTGCGGAGCAGGCGGATGAATCCATAGGATTTTGTTGCATACTCTGGCACAAAGCGGTGAAAGAAGTTGGCCTTGCCTTGTAGGCTTTGTAGTTGGTGCTAAGTTCTTGGGGGAGGGAGATCAAGGATGGCCTAGAATTCGAGGGGATCTACTATTATCCCTTTGTGGGAGATGATAAATCTAAGTAAATGGCCTACTGGGACATAGAAAACACACTTGAGGGGGTTCAGGTGAATGTTGTACTTGACGCAAGTAATCTATATGTTGTGCTTGTTTTCATGATCGAGCGGTGAGATTGTCTAAGTAGACCAATTAGATGATGTGAATTAAATCATGGAAACAATATGTCATGGCGCACTGGAAGGTCGCTCCAGCATTTTTGAGGCCAAAGGGCATGACTCAGTAGGTGAATGTGCCCCATGGGGTTGTGAATGCCATCTTGTAACAGTCTTATTTCTGGATTTGGATTTGGTTGTATTTGCAAAAACCGTCCATGAAGGAGAAGGCCTCATGTCCGACACATGCATCGATGATCTGGTCAATGAATAGGGTGGGGAAGTTGTCTTTGGGACATGCCCCATTAAGATCATGGAAGTCTGTGCAAATGCGAATGGTAGCCTATTTTTTATTCACAGGAACAAGATTAGAAACCCAAGTTGTGTATGCAATGGGATAAATGAAGTCGGCTGTGTGCAGCTTCTCTATCTCAGCTTTCACCGCAGCCACTTTGGATGGATGGATGGGCCGTTGCTTCTGGAAGACGAGTGCAACATCAGGCCATGTGTCGATGTGGTGTTCCACAATGGATGGATCTAAGCCAGGCATTTCAGTGTATTACTAAGCGAAGATGTCACAGAATTCTTGGAAGAGAGCGGTGTAGGCATCGACCTCTTCCGGGGAGAAAGATGCCCCCAGCATGATTTCTTCAACAATCTCAGAGTTGGTTGAGATGTTGATTTTAATGGTTGGTGAAATGTTCTCCATGTTCCCTTCTTTGAAGGCATCTGGTGTTGGGATTGGGTTCTTGAACCAGTCAACCTTCCCATGGATGAAATCTTTGGTCTCCATGGAAAACTGGTCGAATTGCGACACCAGCTCTTCTAGGAGGAAGAACGAGTGATGGTGCATGTCGTCCCATGGGTATTCCGGGGTGGTCAAAGCTTCAAGTATCTCCTCATCGTTGTTGAAGCAACGAAGTGACAAGTCTGATGGACTGTCATTAGAGATGGGGATGAGCTAGTCGGGGGAACTAGCCATCATGTAAATGGACATGGTGTCGGACGAAGGAGGTGGTGGGTGAACGTTTTCGATCAAGATGATCTCAGAATCAAGGGAATGGTGACAGAGGTCAGCGAGAGCCATTCGAAATTTGAGCAGGTCTTGGGAGTGGTGGGAGTAATGTCCATACAAACCGCAAAGGGAACAAGCATGGTTTGTCCTCAATTCCTTGTTCTTGACTAGTGGCACGGTTGGGATTTCAACCACAGGGATGTTTTCGTTTGTATCCATGGCATCCAGATGCACACGAATCATTGGAATTTTAGGGTAATTCTGAGTTCGATGGCCCTGTTGTTCGTAGAGCACAAGGTGGGACTTGTCGTGGGTCTGTGGTGGATTTGGTGTTCTTTCCTATAGCCCTTTTGGGTTGGGGCAATGCAGGTGCGGGTGTGGAAGTTGGCTTATGCAGACCGGGTGGGGGGTCAAACTCAACCGCAATAGGTTGCACCGGAGTTAACACAACCTGGGGCATCGCTAGTTGAGCTGGTGGATCAAGATACCACATCAGGATCCCCAACATAAAGTCTAGACATCATTAAGGTGGCCATGACCAGCTTGATCATGACACTAGGTGGGGGAAAGAGGAAGGGAATTGTATGGAATGGAGATGAGCCCACATAACCTCCAACTGGTTGCATGTGCGGGTGTATTTGTGGTTGCAGCTGAGTGTAATGTTGCTACTGCGAGTGATGTTGTGGATGTTGTTGGCGTTGCGGTGGTGGATGATGTTGTGGTTGTGGTTGGGGTTGCGGCTGTGGTTGTTTTTTGGGTGCAGCAGTGCTTGATGAGACCATGCACAAGTCCACAGTTTGCTTTTGTGTCGGTGGTGGTGACACCAATGGGAAAGGAGTTGTCATGGTGGGATCGGTAAACAACCCAGGGCCCATATTCAATGGTGGGGAGGCTGGTGTGTTTTCAACCATAGTGTTGGTTACAGGGATGACATTAGCATGTGTGGTTGCCCAATGTGGCTCAATGGTGGTGATGGTAGGGATAACATTGGCAGGCATTGTTAACCCTTATGGATCGTGGTAGGTGAGCTAGTCAACCGTCACAATCTTCCCTTCATGGGGGAACTTCATGAGGTGGAAGATAGTTGACACAACAGCTCGCATGGTGTACATGTAACTCCTCCCAAGGAGGAGGTTGTAGTCCAATTGAGCATTGATGACTTCAATGTCGATTAGGGATATCTTCCTGACTAACGTGATGGGGACATGGGGGAGTATTCCTTGGGATTTAGTGGGGTGTCCATCATAAGCCTATAGAGTCATGGAGGATGGTTGCAGAATTGGTGATCCAAGCTTCTACCAAACCAAGGTATACATGATGCATGTGGATTCCCCCTCATCCACTATGCATCAATGCACAACCAAGTTACGGATGGACACCAGGATTTGGAAGGCGATAGTGGAGGGCATGCATGTCTCTACATTCTCTGTGTCAAACATGATAACTTGGAGTCAGAGGGGTCTACTACCCCTAGAGTGGCTAGTAAGGCTTTCCAGTGCATTGGGCACGTTTTAAGTACCTCAAGAGCGGACATGGCGGTTGGCGTTTGGATCAAATCATCGACAATGCTATAGCTAATTGCAGCTCTAGCTGTGGCATTATTGGCAATTCTACGTATGGGGGGGTGTAGGAATGGGGGTAACTGGAGAGGTAGGTTGGTTGTCTTAGACATGGATGCTGCTAATAAGTAAGCAGGTTTGGTGGTGGTACCATATTGATTTTGTCTAGTCTGTAAGTTGACCTCTTCAGTGGTCATGACTAGTAGGTGGTGAACACCTATTTCGGCCGTGGGTGGTGCCCCCAGAGCATTGGGATTGGCCTAGGGAGGGGGAGCAGTTGCCACCAATCCTTGGACTGGTAGTGGGTTTTGAAGCACCATGGGAGGAGGTCCTTGTGGTGCTTGGTTGGGTTGGGCTTGATTGGGAGCATTGGTGACCTATTGGGCCTCATTTTGAATGCCCTTCTTAGCGCAAGCCATGAGGAGACACTCAAATGTGTAATTCCCATAAACATCACAGAGTGTATAAGGTTGGTTTGTACGCAACAGTGCATTGCATCTCGGTGCATTTTTTCATGGGGGGTTTTGGGTTGGCCAATTAGCCATGGCATTATTGGGAGGGTTCGGTTGCTGACCGCATCCCTATAGTTGGTTATTGCCTTGATTGTGGGGCCGATTGTTTCTAGATTGCCCTTGTTGGTTGTTGGGGGCAGGCTGGTTGGGATGGTTTTGTTGTGTGAACACTTGTCCCAATGGAGTGAGTGGATTAGGGGCAAGGGCCTAAACTTGTTGCACTAGTGGTGCAACAAATGTGGGCATTTTCCCCAAATACTATTGTGTTGGCCAAGCCATGGCCTGAGCCTATTGCGGTGGCACAGATTGTGAATAAGAGGTTGTTGCTCCAGACTGAGATATCATTCTGGCATAGTCTGGAGCTTGGTTTTGGTAAGCAACATTAGCAGTGTTGCTTGGTTGCAGTGCAATGGTAGGTGATGTCAATCGAGGCTGTGGTTGTTAGGAGACCGACCCTATAATGCCATCTGTAGCATGGGATGCCCCCGATGCATCGCGGTAAGAGGTACTTGGACAAGGAGCATCTGGAATGACAGTGTACAAGTATCCATACTAGGCATAAATGAGATCAAATTGTTGGGCCTTGAGTATGGCATTTTCTACAGATTGGGGATGTTCAGATGTGACGTCCTTTGTGATGGGCTGGAGCAAAGTCTTGAGGAACCAATCCAAGAATATCTTGTCGTCAAGTTGAATCTTACACAAGCTATGACACCACCGCCACTCATGGATATGATCATTGATGTGAGTGGCAGTGCTTTGGTGACAGGATAACATGATCTCCACCCCCTCGTCATATCTGACAGGGAGTTAGAAATATTGTAGGAACATGAAGGCTAGGGAGTTGAAGTATGGGTACTTGGCTTGTGGCAGCTCAATTTACCATTTGGCGGCAGCACTTGTAAGGGTGCATTCGAATAGCCTCAACCTGATGGAGTTGTCTATGATGCTATTGGATGAGCACCATAGATGGAATGTCATTATATGATTTTGGGAACATTCCTCAGCCTTCAAACTTTGGGATGTCTGATGGCAGCTTAGTTGGCATGGGTGGCCAGAAATCTTAGTGGTGGATGGGATCATTCATTAATCTAGCTAATTTAGGAAAATTTAGATGATCCATGAAGGGTAGATTTGATCCCAGGTTGATGTGGGATGGGGCCGCAATGGGGGTGGGGCTTGCAGGTGCATAATGCATCTGCATGGATGGGGGTGCTTGTGGTGGCACCATAGTGGATGGGCCAATGCCCCATAGTGTTGTGGGTGGGATGGTATGTGTAGCGGGGGCATTTCCCCTGTGTATTATAGTAGGGGCAATGTAGGTAGATGATGCACTGCCCCCCTATGTGGCCGGAGGGGCGGTGTGTGTGGAGGGGCTACTGCCCCCGTGTGTTACCACTGGGCTAGCTTGGCTAGTCACTATGGGTGGTGGTAATTGGCTAATGATAGTCTACATGACTGTGCTTGGATCACTTGCCAAGTTTTGGGTGACATCTTGTGATGTGGACATGGGTCCACTTGCTAAGGTTAGGCTGAAAAATGGATCCAAGTTCGCACTAGCCATGGGGCTTGATGGTGCAGTGTGGAGGTCTGGTTCAGAATGATATGGGTATAAATTAGAATTAGAGGCTGTGTGGCCCTCTGACGGTGTGGGAGATTGCTGAGAGAAACTTTGACGTTGCCGATCAAGTGTTCCAAATGGTGGTGGCTCACCTCTTAGGCATGAGGAAGATCGTGGAGGATCAATTGTGTTCTCTTTTGTGTATGAAACTGGTGGGTATGATATTTGGACCCCGGTTTCAATGGCTTCCTATTGGCTGAAGGTGGTCTCTCGGCCACCAAGACTGCTAGAAGACAGCTCTTGGATTGTTCCTCATGGGTGCTTCTACTCAATTGGAAGGGGTTGTTGCCTTTTTCGCTTGGAAATTCCTCTCAGCGGCCAACTACTTTGGGATTCCTGTGGTACTCCTCACAATGAGTTTCTGGGAAAATCCCAAGTACTTCCCATAGTTGAAGCAGTGAGGGACTTATGTCCTCAAAGACTGCAGAATTGATTAAACTTAGTGTAAATTTGGTAAATTTTAAGGCTTACTTAGCGTCATGAACTGAGTTGGGTTAATTATTTGGTATGGTGTGTTGGTTTGCTTGTTTGTTCTAGTATTTGGTTTGCAATATGGTTTATGAATTCATGGTAGAGTTCATATCATGGTTTTGTATGCAAACATAAATAGAAATTTGTAAGCAAGTATAGTGATTAACCCTGAATTGTTGGCCTAACTAAATGTCTACCTCTCAGTGATATTATTTTTCAACCAAGAGAAGGTGCTGGGCTCTCAACACAATGGGACTAATCCCATCTGTAGATCCTTAGGTCACCTCCCAAATGCTAGGTTGGTCAATAGGGAGGACGCTTAGCACCATGAGGATCCCTCCTTCTCTACTAGCTCTACCTTCCAGGTCACCTGGTTTTAGTGGTTTGGGAAAATACCACGGAGTGCCTAGATCTATACGAGATTACCCTTCGTCGTATCCCAGAATACCCCAGAGGGTGATGACTGGGTAGAGGAGGAAGGGGGAAGCAATATGGTTATTTCTAAGTTACTTTTAGTTAGACGAGTTCATTTTATTAAGCCTTAATGATTGATTTAGCATATACACATTGTTCATGGATTGATTTGCAGAAAATAAAAACTGGAATTGAAAAAGACCTGCAATGGTGGATAGAGTCGGCTAGGCCGCACTAACAGTCCTCTAAAACTGAAAATTATTGTCAATTAAACTTAAATACAACTTTTGTGTGACAGGCCGCACATTTCTGACCAAATCTAGCGAGGGGGCCGCGATATTTTTTTAGAAATGAGCGAGGGGGTCGCATAGAATGAAAAAACAACTGCAACCCGAGCTTCTAGGATGAATTCATGCTTATCTGAGGATTAAGTGTGCCCTTGGTGCACCTATTGGCCAATTAAGAGCACCCCAGTCTCACCTTTTCCCTCGATAAGAGCGCCCTGCTCTGGAAAGGGGTTTTTTGGTGGTGCAGGGTCAGATCTGGCTGACAGTAACTAGTACTGGGGTCAGTCTGACTCAGATCAGCCTAGAAAAGGCTTCGGCACTAACTAAGATAGGAAATAGAGTATATTTAAATAGATCTAACATAAGATTTCTCGAAACTAGGGTAAAATTGAAAAAGCTTGAAAACTTGAAATTTTTGGCCCAGGGATCTTGTGGGATCGACCCAACGGAGTTTCCAAAGCTGTAGTGAGAATTTCTCCTCACTACAGGGGCAGGAATGGCTCCCTTGTGCCTATATAGGGCACAAGGGTAGGTTCCTACTATTTGAAAACAGGAAAAAATGAAAGGGAAAATGGCATAAACAGAGCAGCAAATTAAACTAATCTAATCTAAACAAGAATAAGCAAATGGAAACTACTATAAACTATATCTAAGAGCTAATAACAAAAAATAAAGACGGAGATGAAGCCCTTTTGAACCCCTCTACAGAAAATGGATTAGGGTTTCGCCTCCTTGAAACCTGCAAACAACCTAAGCTACTACAATGGCAAACCTGCAAACAATGTCAATGAAAAACCTACGAATAAAAATATCAGTTAGAAAGCAAAACAAGTAAACAAACATGAAAAGAAATTATACCTCACTTAGGTGGAAATGGGCCACCATGCCCTAGCTCATGGAAGAACCTCTCTCTTGGTTGGGAAGCAATGGCTTGATGGAATGGAAATGGAGGAGAGGGAGATTGGGTGGTTTGAGAGGCAAAGGTCTCAAAGCATCCACAGGCAGCATAACAATAGGCAAGTGAGGAGTGTTTTGAGAGTGACCCCCCACCCTCCTTTTTTAGTTTTTCCAAGGGATTTTAGGGTTTTAAGCCCTTCATTAGGGCTTTAGCCCCTTTTTTGGGCCTTTAGCCCCTTTTTCCCTAACTTTCGCCCCTTTTAGGGTTTTAGCCCCTTTTTTAGGGCTTTAGCTCCTAGGGGACTATTGTGGGCTTTTTTTGGGGGGGGGTTTAGCCCTTTTCTTCATCCTTGGGCTCTTTTGGAGGTGTGGGGGTCAAATGGAAGGTCTTATGGAGTGAAATGAGTGTTGTGAGATGGTTTCCTTGGGTGGTGTATGCCATTGAGAGCTATGTGGTGGATTTTTGGGTTAACAAGGAGGAGGAGGAAAACTGGAAGAAAACCAAAGAGGACCCACACCCTTATGGAAATATGTCACAAGGTGGGGAGGAGGAAGAGGGGGTGGAACCACCAAATTTTGTTTCCCTCATTGTAAAAATACACACACAGGTTCATATACCTATGTGAGAATACATCTATGTGGGCACATGCCATGTGACAAAAAAAAAACTATAGGAGTTTGTATTTTCCCACATGTGGTATCAACACAAAGATTCATCTATAAGAAGGAATAATTTGAAGCACAAAACATAACAAAATGNCAAAAAAAAAAACTATAGGAGTTTGTATTTTCCCACATGTGGTATCAACACAAAGATTCATCTATAAGAAGGAATAATTTGAAGCACAAAACATAACAAAATGATCAATGGATGACCAGGACCTTTCATGCTCACCAAGAACTAGAGGCCCATCAACCCAAGGCAATGGATTCTCTCCCATGCAGTCATGTGCCAAGACAATATCAAATTTCCTCCAATGTGGTAGGGATGATGTGGATTCAAAAGTGTTTTTATTTCTCTATGCATGTGGCATACCATTCAATGTACTTCGCTCACCCTATTGGAATGAAATGGTAGAGGCCATCCACACTACCTCAGCAGTACACAAGAGCCTTGGGTATGATAAAGATAGAACTGTGGGGCTTGAAAAGGAAAAATACAAGATCCAAAATGCTTTGGGGAAATTCACAAATGCTTGGAATGAGTATGGTGTATAAATTGTATCAGATGGTTGGACAATTGTGAAAGGCAAGCCATTGATAAATGTTCTTGGTGTCTCTGCTATTGGTGTAGTCTTCCTTTCAGCACATGACTACACAGATAAATTCAAGACCGACACTAACGTTACAAAACTCCTACTAAAAAACATTGAAGTTTTTGGTCCATACACTGTCATCCAAGTCATAATCGATAATACTGCTAACTGTAAGGTAGCAAAAGAAATCATTGAAGATAAATACCCCAACATATTTTGGTCCGGGTGTTTGGTTCACACATTGAACCTTTCGATGCATGAAATTATTAAGTTGAAGGAAAATGATTACAAATGGATCGATGAACTATACAAAAAGGGAAAGCACATGATAAGATTTATTACCAACCATAGCAATGCCCACGACATTTTCAACACTCACTCAAATTTAGAGCTATTAAAGATAGCAAAGACTATATTTGCTAGCTATTACCTCACCTTCAGGCACCTTTGAAGGTAAGAGAAGCATTGGCTAGCATGGTATCAAGTGAATCATGGCAAGTCTTGAAAGATAGGGCGACATCCATATTTGACAGGCTTCATTTTTAGAATGTGAAAGAGATTGTTCTTGATGGTCAATTTTGGGAAAGTGTCAAGTTTGTTTTGTAGTTCACAACGCCCACTTATCACATGATTCATTTTGTTGATACAGATAAGTCAGTGATTGGGGAGGTGTATGAGCATATGGATAACATGTTGGGATAGATTAAATATATTGTTGAACTGAAAGATCCCATCCTATATGACCATATTCCCAAACATGTGGTCAAAAGGTGGGAACATCTCAACGCTCCACTGCATGCCTTAGCATATGTATTAACACCAAAATATTATTCTCCATCTTGGTTGGAAAAACCAACACCTAGGGGTAGGGTTAGGAGAAAGCCTCACATAGATCCAGAGGTACAGGTTGGGTACATGGATGCTATAGAAAATTTGGTCCATGATGAAGAGGAATGTTCCTTATTGGGTAGTGAATTAAGCAAATACCTCTGTGATATTGGTATGTTTGGTAATTTGCATGCTAGAAAATATCAATATAGGGCGCCTCCTATTGAATGGTGGAACATGTATGACTCATCATGCCCACACTTGCATAAATTTACAACCAAAGTGCTTTCACATGTGGTAAACAATTCCTCTGCAGAAAGGTGTTGGATCACCTATAGCTTCAACCAATCAGTGAAAAGAAACTGATTAAATTAAAATTAGGTAGAAATATTGGTTTATGTACATTACAACCTGAGGTTGATGACTCATTACTATGAGCGGGCCAAAACTTATAGATCATATGTCACTTGGGACAACAATTCGAAGGAACATAACTTAGAGGATGAATCCTTAGCTTTAGAGGGATTAGAGGATGATATTTTGGGAAATGAGGATGACCATGCAGCAACAACATCAAAAATGACACCACCATCTTCTACCTTGTTTCCATATGCACCATATTTTCCTAGAGGTTCAACTTCATAAACTCCATCTACATCAATGAGGGGGGGGCATGCAGGACCAAGTCTTGGATGTGGCTCAAGACGCTCAACATTGGTGGCTAGTGGGGATGATAATCCCACTCCCTTTCTTCATAAACCATGGGAAAATAAATTAGAAATTTCCCGTGGCAAGAGGAAACATCCATAAAATCTACTTTTCTTATTTACAGTGCTTTCAAGTTTCTGCACTATTGACTCAATGGCTCTTTTATACTTATTATGGTATATTTTGTGAACATTATATGGCAATTCAAGTTTGAATTTTGAATTTGAGTGTACCTTTGAAGTTCACTATTTGCAACTTTGAATTGTTGAAACTTGAGTCATTAATTGGTTACTACATAAAAACATATTATTATAACTCTTTGGTAATGAATATGATGCTTTGTGAATTTTTTCAAGTTCAACTTTCATTTCATGGTTGATGTTTTTTGTTATATACTATAGTTTCGTAACCATTACAAGTACAATTTTAGTGATGAAAAAAGGTTATATATTGAAAATTTGAAGTTGTAAGGTTGATAACTTGATGTTATGGATACTGGACCTATGGTTGATGAATCCACTCGTATATGATTGATGATTGATGAATGATGTTATATGGTATTATGGCTTATTTCATGTTTTTATGCTTTCCATAACTAATTCAACATTCTACAAGTATTTGTTGGCATATATGCATCAAAATATATTAAAAATGTATACTATATTAAAAATGCTCCCAAACCAGAATCTTTTCAAAATTTTGCTTTTCGTTCCCACTCTCACTCTCGCTTTCTGTTTTTGCTCCCACTCCCAAGTAACCTTGGTATCATAGATGGTATTTTCAAGAAATGTACAATATTCATCATCCCCATACTTGTTAGATATGATAGGTTCTTCATTGATTGGATCACATCCCTAGCTATACCCCTCCTCCTTAAGATCGTAAGAATCCTCTTCAAAAAGTTGGGTTTCAAAGATTTCGCAAGGGACCCATCTTTCCACACCTTCATCACCATGTAGAGAACATGGGGGAGTTGTTATATTTTTATCATTTAATAAATATGATCTAGGATCTTATGTAAGAGAATAACATGCACAGCAATAATCACAAGAGACAAGAGACACAAAGAATTTTCCTCAGGGAAACCATAAAGGAGAAAACCCTGCAACTTCCTCAGAGATAGAATGATAACCAATAGAAAAAGTGAAAACCAACAACATAAATATGATATCCAATAGCTGATGTCTCTCACTTCTACTAGTGCTTCCTCTCTCACTCACGCGCCTCAATTGAGTGAGTGAATGTGTATCAAATGAGGAGCTCCTCCCTCTATTTATATTCTTTGGTTCACTTTACATTTAACTCAACTATGTCGGCCCCGATGTACTTGACTGGGTCAACTTCTCTATGGAGACTCTAGTGCCACACAACGGTGGGGAATTTCCCCCCTGAATTACAAAGGAGGGGACTTCTTCATGACCCTTAGTAGTTTTCCCGATATGGACATCGGGGTACAATGAAATACACATGATTCTCCCGATAGGAACATCGAGGTATGAATTTACATGACTTGATTACATTAATGATTCTCTGGATAGAAACATCAGGGTACAATACATAAGATATACAAGTGAATACATTCCAAAGTTAAAAATACATCAACACTTCCTCTTAAATAGGAAGTTATTCTCTCGACACAATTCATCAGCACAAGTCTTTGTCACTGGATCATCACTGGATCATCATTGGACCATCATCACTTAATCATCATCAAAGCTAGATAATCATTGGATCATCATTGGATCATCATCATCATCATTTTTTCTGCTATCTCGATCAAATGGTGCTATCTCTCAATTCTACTCGTCACATGAAGTTCTATAGAGCCATCACTTTTTCATGCTAGTCGTAGGCCTAGCATCCATGTAGGTCTTCATCTTCTTCAACACTTATATTTGACCATGGGAGGAACACATCCACCACCATATCAGAAAGGCCCAGCACTCACATTTGACCATGGGAGGCCCAGCCTGCCACCATGTCAGAATGGCCCAGCACTTACATCCGACCATGGGAGTAACACCTCCAAGAACAATGTCGAAAAGGCTCAGCACTTTTATCTGACCATGGGAGGAACACATCGAAGAACAATGTCGTAAAGGCTCAACACTTATATCTGACCATGGGAGAAACACATCCAAGAACCATGTCAGAAAGGCTCAACACTTATATCTGACCATTGGAGGCCCAGCCTACCACCATGTCAAAATGACCCAGCACTTACATTCGACCATGGGAGGATGTAACATCCCCAACCCTCCGATCGATGAAGAGGATGCTACTAACACCAAATAAACGGGCAAACAGCCCCATGAACATGAACAGGGATAAATGCTAATATTAAAAAATCTTAACATAATACATACTAAGATGCATAATCCATCATACAAATATGCATAGTTGCTCAACATTTAGTGGAAGCAAACATATACATTCCAACATTCAACATGTTCATCACTTCTCATGAAATAGTAGATATAATTGCAAAGATGCAATATTCAGGAGTACTTATCTTTTGATGAAGAAATCGCCCCACAACCAGCTACATCACTGCAACGTTCCACCCAACCATAGGCCAGTGTGCTCATCAATCTCTCAGCAACACTGCCACCCCCGAGCTGGGCATGATTCCTCAAGGAATAAGGGGTCAATGCAGGCTTACACATAGCCAAGGTACACAAATCAGTCAAACCCACACCATAGGGTTTTTACCAGGTCATCAAGGAGCTAGGAAAGGATAAATGCTAAGCTGGTGGCCTCAACACCAGTCTTCTCAAGCATACCCAGCCTCTAATCCCACTCTCAATAGTCTGAAGACCAACCACTACATACCGCAGCAAAACAATCCATTCACAGCTCTGTGAAGAAGGAAAAGACAACCGGGTGACAATCCCAAACAAAAGGTGAAACAAAGTTCAGGTCCACAAGAAAACTCAGGGTTGTTCTTGGCCCTAGCGTGGCCAAAACAACTAAACAACAACCCAAAACCAGGGTACATCAACAGCCCAAACTCACAATTAAAACTATGGCAACCTTACATAGTCTCAAAAATAGGGATAGAAGTAGAAATCCCAGCATAGACATGGGAGGACTCAACCAACGGATGTGGAAATCAATGGTCGTCCAACATCTAAAATCCCACAGCACATAAACGCAAACGTTGAAGAAAGTTACACAACAAGAATGGGGAAAAATCGATTCTCCATCAATCTGTGCATGAGGGGAAAGGATGCGGCCAACAAATATGAAAAACAATAGTCCATCAACAACAAAAGAAACCCACAATGATTCTTCACAGTCTGATAATGGTGGAGGAAAAAACATTGACTCCATGCACGAGGAAGGTTAACCGGCCTCCTCCTGCGCATCCCTACATGAGAGTGAACCCACCATGGAGAGAATGGCGTAGTCGGGAGTGCGTGAGTGTTTTAGCACCATCATGAATAGAGGGGAGAGTCCCCTTGGAGTGATGGCGGTGGTCAGTTTTTCCTTCCAATGCGAGGGTAACCTACTGGTGGAGTGTGCATGTGGGAAAGGACTGACAGTCCTGCCACACTCCACTCCTAGCCATAACTGCCCCAACTAATAGCAGATATTTTAATGGTGGCGGTTGGATAAAACAAGGAAAGATGGGAAAATCAAACCAGGGTGGTGACACATGGATTTTCTCTCATGGCTTAAGGTTCATCATCCCCCCCTCACTTATCCTTTGGAATCATGCCCTTTTCATTTTTATGTTGCACCGTCGTAGCTGGCTATAGGTTTAGTTTAATTGATGTGTGTATTTACATGATACCAACTATAATGTATCAGATAGCATGATATACCATCGACAACTCTCCCTATTTCTGAAACATACACAACCAAATCGATGGTGGGGATTTTTCCTTTAGCTCATCACCACGATTAATTACATTATATACATCATACAAACGGGGTCAAAACCGGGGTGTTACATTCCCCTCCCCCTTGGAATAACACTGTCCTTAGTGTTCCAATACATAGGAATACATATACAATTTGCACATCCCAAAATTTCAAAATTTTGCAGATCTGTCCCACGTTCAATTATTTGCTTTGAACATTCAGGACCAAGCCCCTCGGCTTCCATGAACTTCTCCTGCTGGTTCTCAGCTTTCAGCTTATCCCAAAGCCTAGGAACTTTGTGGTTGTTTCCCTCTTTATGTTCCCTCGTTGGGCAGTCCCGACGTAAATGACATCCTCCGCATTCCCAACATTTCACTAGCTGCTTCAGCTTTACCTGCTCAATTTCCTTTGAGTCTTCATACCAGGACCATTTCTTAACGGGTCACTTGGACGAATGTCCCATCACTGATCCACCTTCCTTTCCTTTGCTGATTTCTCCCAGAAGGATTTTCACCTCCCTTTGCAAATCAATAGAGTCTTGCAAATTCTGGTGGTTCATTTCATTCTACCATTCCTGTATCTTGAGCATCTCCCCAAGATTTTCTTGGGTCCTGGCAATCATTTGAAGGAGACTTCTAGCCAAGTCCAGCAAATTTTGATCTACTTCCATGATCGATGTGCACCACTGGGTTTCACTTTTCTCACCTGTGAAATGCACCACTGAAATTCTATCAGGCCAAGCAGAATATAGACATTAAAATCAGTCAGTTAATTACCCAATTGGCATGACAGTACAAGTCTCATCAAGGAGACTATAATATTTTTCATGCCTTCCCAACATGCACATGAGCTCATTCATGTCCATTCTTGGGCAGGGATTTAACCATCCCAGCATTCACAATTTACTTTTAGCAAATACACACATTCCATTTTCAGTCATACATGCATTCAACAATCTTTTGTTTTCACCACGCATATATATATATATATA